>JALIGW010000017.1:3950863-4078363 GCA_023053685.1 Diadophis punctatus similis
AAGCAGGAATGGTTAAATTGATTATTATATTCAAAGAGGAAAATAGATTAAAACATGTTTTTCACTTGGATATCTCTTCTGGATTCTGTGCTTGTGATGAAAAAAAAAAAGAAACGTTGACTTTGGTTTTGTTGATCAGAAATATTTGTCGTTATAGAAATCGCTAGTTATATAAATGGTAAAAGCAAAATTTGAGGCTGGAGTGTTTTTATCCTGTACAGTCCTAAGAAGAAGAGTTGGAAGTCTTACCGGTTCTGTTCCTACCGGTTCTGTGGGTGATGCTTGGTGGGGGGGGGGTCATGTGACTAAGTGGGTGTGGCCAACTTGATATCACTCACGGCAAGGTGGGACGGCCCCACCCCACCAAGCCATGCCCACCAAGCCACGCCCACAGAACTGACAGAAAAGTTCAGCCAAGTCTTCTAGCGTTCAACCTGGGTGTTTCTTGCCTTCTTCTCATGTTTGCTCTGTGTATATGAGCCTGAGAAGAAGGAGAGAAGGAGAGAGTGGGAGGGATGGTGACAGTCAGTTGTGTGATTTACCGGTTCTCTGAATGGCGCATAATCACCGCCACCGGTTCTATAGAACCTGTCTGAACCTGCTGAATTTCACCCCTGCCTGAACCTCACAGCAATCCTAAAACAAAGATTGATTCCACCCATAACTCATCAGAGGGCAGTGATGGCGAACCTTTTTTGGCTTTTTTGGCTTAGGATGCGTGTGCGTGTGATAGTGTGCGCACGCGTGCCCACACCATAATGCAATGCCCTCCCCTGTGTATGTACCCCCGCACTGCTCCCGCGCATGTGCACAACACCCCCATGCTGCCCCCGCGCATGCACACAGGCCTCACTGAAGCCTCTAGACTTCCGCTAGGCCCGTTGGGCCTCCTGAACCCTCGGGACAGTGAAAAACGGGGCAATGGGCCACCCGGAAATTCATTTCTGAACATCCGGTTGGCCTGTTGGCCGTTTTTCGCCATCCCCAGGCTTCAGGAGGCTTTCTGAAGCTGGGGAGAGCAAAAACAACCGAAAAGAAGGCTGAAAATCAGCTGGCCAGCGCACGCATGCGTGCTGGAGCTGACATAAGGCAATGCCTCGCATGCCCTCAGATATGGCTCTGCGTGCCACCTGTGGCACGCATGCCATAGGTTCGCCATCACTGACCTAGGGAATAAGTGGCCAAGATTGATAGATGTTCTACTATCCTTGGGTAGGAAAAAGGAGAAATCCTACTTTTAAAAATCAATATAGCTAATGATGGCTTAAATTTATTTCACTCTGTGGTTATGTCCAAGGGTGAAAATTAGCATTGTCATTGCTTGATTGTGCTGTGGTTGCCCACAAATGGGTAGAGATTCAAATCAATAAGTACGCATAGATTGGGCCCATTTTATGACCAATTGATTCACTTTTGTGATTCTTTCACAGGGACCAAAAACATTTGGTGAATAAACAGAATTAACCACCCCCACCTTAGAAAGGAAGAATATTATAAGAGAGAGCATGTCACAGAGAATCATTGGCGGATTAAGACACGTAGAGTGTCTCTTGTCATCTGCATGTTTTTTTTACAGAGCCTGTCAAACCAGTCTATCTCTCTGTTCCACCAAGCAAAGAATGATGAGACACAGCAGGAGAAAGATCAATGGGAAGAAGAGGGCAGTGTGGCAGATTTAATTAATGATTGTATATTAAAAATGTTTGTTTACAGAAATGAACAGATACTAGAGGTCTGGTGTTAATTAATTTACAGTATTTTTCTCTTGATCCTTCTGCTATGTCAGCAATTGTAGAGATGGCTCAATGCAGGTAAGTCACTTTAGATTTTAGCATCTTTTTTGAGAACCACTGGAATGTTGATCAAATCCATATGCAATGGAATTTGGTGGAAATGTGACAAAAGGAATTTCATTTATGAGGTTTCTTATATATTGTGTGAGTATCTAAGGAATCTGCTCTTACAGACTTGCAAATAAAGTTAATATGTAAACAATTACATCACTTCTTTTTCTGCAAACTCTAGGCATACTACACTCCATTAAAAATAACTGCAGTCAATAAAGGATGCTTAGTGATTCAGCCAAATTTTTTGACATACATAAATGGCACAGGAGAATGGGGCATGCCAGTTTGACGTCCTTAAGCGGATGCCATTGTTTGCCAAGGTTTGAATTTCCACCATTGGGATAAGAATTACTCTTATCAGAGGAGAAATGAATCTTTTCCTGGAACTCTGACATTGTCAAAATAAACCGCATTATAATTCTAATGAATAAGATATTTATTTTGATACAAAAATAATAAGATCACATACTGGCTATATAAAAGAGATCTTGCTTCGTCATGAAGCAGAGAACAAAAGGAAGAATCAAAAGAAAGGAATGTACACATGCGTACTAGGAACATTATTCACGTGCTCAGGAATGAACCATTATATTTGATAGGGATGCATCTCCCTGCATATACATGTAACAGGCAACATAAAATCACTGCGTGACAACACTCTGGGATCCTTTGGGAAAAAAAAAAATAATAATAATAATAATAATAATAATAATAATAATAATAATAATAATAATAATAATAATAATAATAATAATAATAATAATAATAATAATAATAATAATAACAACAACAACAACAACAACAACAACAACAACAACAACAACAAAATATCTTGTGGGACTTTTGAATACAGATGGATTGTCATTTGGAACACAACAAGCCAGATATCATGGTTGTCAAGGGCCGAAGAGTACAGTTTATTGATATCGCTGTACCAGGAGATGCCAGAATCGAAGAAAAAGAACTGTAAAAAATCATGAAATATCACAACCTGGCCATCGAAACTACAAGGCTATGGATGAAACATGTAACCCTGATACCCATTGTCATCGGGGCACTTGGTACCATGTCCAAGAATTTTACAAAACACATCAAGAAATTGCAGCTTTCTGCAATAACACCAGCGGAACTGCAAAAAAACCTGCACTACTCGGAACATCATATATTTAAGAAGATACCTGGTTGATACCTAGGACGCTGGCAGTAACCCGTATCAACCATCAGCACCAGTCAGTGGTATTTGTGACACATCTTTAATGTCCAATTGACTGAGTTTCATGTTTAATGAATAAAAGAAACAACAACAACAACAACAACAATAATAATATAAATAATAAATAAATAAATAAATAAATAAATAAATAAATAAATAATAAATAAATAAATAAATAAATAAATAAATAAATATTACCTTAACAACTCTTAAATCCTTGGTTAGGCCTTGAACTGTTAAGTTTTTACCAGTCCCAGACTATGAATTGAAGATTAAATATTAAATAATAAAGTAACAACAATAACAACAACAACAACAACAACAACAACAACAACCCCCAAGGGTCATTGTGTGCTCTCTTGAAGAGCCAGATTAAACTTGCTCCATACCCATTTAATCATGGTGAAAATACATCAAGTGAACTCTATGCTAAATCAAGTATTGCCTGGATCAACAAAACTCACATTGAATACTACGGCTCCTGGGTGTTGAGTGAAAAATATGCCATAGAGCTCAGCTCCCTCTGCTAGGCAACCAGGACATAGAGTTGACAGGCAATGGGAAGATGAATGAAAAAAGTGAAACATCTGGACAAAGGAAGAAAATTACTCAATTATGGAAGCTTATTATCAATCTGAGCAACAAAACATAGATTTCAAAAGTGCGTGTTCAAGTTTTGGAAGGAGAATCACCTGAATATGGAAATCAATGAACAAAGACTTATGGATCAGAGGCGTGTTATTCTGAAGCACAAGTTCGTCACTACTGCAGAATTACAAGAGATTACAAGTAGAGCAGTGCAAGATCAAGCTCAAATATAACTGATAATGGGGATAATTTATCTCAGAACTACCGAACTATATCTTTCAAAGATCCTGGAGCACTGTGGAAATAACAGAGGACTGGAAAAGAGATTATGTAGTTCCCATCTCAAAAAAGGAAAACAAATACATGCAGGAAACTACAAACCTATCAGCCTAACCTCAATACCTGGGAAGATTTTGGAAAAGTTAATCAAGCAATAAATCAGTGAACATCTAGAGGAAAACAAAGTCATAACCAAAAACCAACATGGGTTTGCAAAAACAGATCATGCCAGACAAATCTTATTGCCTTCTTTGTCAAAGTGACAAAATTAGTGGACCAGAGGAATGCTGTGGATATAATTTATTTGGACTTCAGTAAGGCATTTGATAAAGTAGACCACAACCTAGTACTTGATAAGATAGAAAAAGGTGGGTTAGACAACATCACCACGGGATGAAATCATAACTGGCTGACCAACCTCACTCAACATGTAGTCCTCAATGAAATTGCATCTACATGGAGAGAAGTATGCAGTGAGGTACCCCAAGGCTCAGTTTTAGGCCCACTACTCCTCTAAATCTTCATCAATGATTTGGATGAGGGGATAGATGGGGAACTCATCAAATTTGCAGATGACACCAAGCTGGTAGAAATAGCCAACACCCCAGAATATAGGCTTAAGATACAGAAGGATCTTGACAGACTTGAACACTGGGTGCGTTCTAACAAAATGAAATTCAAAGGTGAAAAAAGTAAGGTTCCACATTTAGGCAAGAAAATTCAGGCAAGAAAATAGATTACCGTATATACTATAGGGATAGAATCAAGATCATGTGAAGTGTTAATACAACTTTATAATGCCTTGGTAAAGAACACACTTGGAACACCGGATCCAGTTTTGGTCACCAGAATATAAAAAAGATGTTGGGACTCTAGAAAGAGTGCAGAGAAGAACAATAAAGATGATTATGGGACTGAAGGTTAAACATATAAAGAACAGTTACTGGAATTGGGCATGTCTAGTTTAATGAAAAGAAGGACTAGGGGGACATGATAGCAATACTCCAGCATTTGAGAGGCTGCCACAAAAAGGAGGAGGTCAACTGATTTTCCAAAGCACCTGAAAGCAGGACAAGAAGCAATGGATGGAAGCTAATCAAGAAGCAACCTAGAACTAAGAATTTTTTTTCTGACAGTTAGAATAATTAATCAGTGGAACAACTTGCCTCCAGAAGTTGTGAATGCTCCAACACTGGAAGTTTTAAAGAAGAGATTGGACAACCATTTGTCTGAAGTGGTGTAGGGTTTCCTGCCTGGGCAGGGGGTTGGACTAGAAGACCTCCAAGGTCCCTTCCAGCTCTGTTATTCTGTTATTCCCTTAATTTGCCCTCATAACTAAAGGCTTTACTGTCTGCCTATATAATCCCACTGTATCTTTTAAACAGCTGGATTCAACTTTCCCTTATGTATTATTAACTGGAAGATTTGGGAGCACCCCATATGACCATTGTCACTGCCCCTGTGGAAATGAAGCAATCAGATTGCTAACCTCTGTTATGTTCTTTTGTAATTTCTGTAGGGATGAATGATTAAGGTTTATAACCCCTTTTAACTCAATTTCCCAGAAGATTTCTCAAGTGATATTAACTTTTTTATTAGATGGATGTTAATAGAAGTGTGACATTAACTTTTGCCAAATTCTTAGCTCAGTTGTACAGATTTGTACACATATGACCCGAGGTTGACAATTATTTTATATTCTTTATATTATCTAGTTTTGGTGTGTCTAATTTTGTGCTATTATATGTTGTCATTATTCATTTGCCTCTGGTCCCAATGTTTCTAGTTCTTTCCCCCTCCCTTTTCCCCCATCTTTCTCCTTAGGCCATCATTTATTTTTCAAAACTGTTAGCTTGCAGGTTTTACTACTACTTTTACTACTACTGCTACTGCTACTACTACTACTGTACTACTACTACTGTACTACTACTACTACCTGGTAGTACTTTAGTAGTTGTTGTCATAACCATCACTATCAAAATCATTCTTATCTTTATAGCAATCACCTTCCTTTGCTCTATTAAATATCCATATTTATATTTTTGCTGAGCCCTCTTATTTGTTGTGTATATAGAAAGTCTATTATTCTGTAAAAACTTTATCATTATCAGCAATGATAATTGAGCTCAAGGCTCATGAGTTAATTAGGGCATCCGTCGGAACCCTGACAGCCTGATGGATGCAAAAATATCTATCAAATTGATAATAACAACGGAACTCTCTGGTTGAAATTAATCAGTTTACAGGAGAAATAATGCCTCTGAAGCACTGGTACAGATTTTTTGTCGATTAGAGTCTGGAGAATCCCAAATGTATTTCTGAAGACACGTTCTGTTCCACTTTGGGATACTGTGCATGTCATCCTCATTCTAGTCTTTGTCTATCCACTGTAGAACATGGCCTCTTTTGCATGTTTCCAACCAATGTGGTCTTGAGCTTTCTTTTGCCAGTTGGTCCCACAGTACTTGCTGATGTCGTTGATCCATCTTGTTTTACGTCTCTTTTGCGGACATTTTTCATCTGATGGAATCCATTCTGTGACTGCCTTAGTCCACATGCCATCACCTGCCGTCACAAACCTGTGACCAGCCCGTTTCCATTTCCATTCTTTTACTCTCTTGAAGGTATCGTATACTTTGGTTTGTTTTCTAATCCATGTGCAGGTCTTTCTATCTTGTCTTGTAACGCTGAGCGTGCATCTTTCCATGGTTCTTTGTGCCACTCCTAACTTTTGCATCGATTTTGAGGTCAGTGTCCATGTTTCGCTGACATATGTTAGAACAGATGCATGCAACCTAAATGAATCGGGCCATCAAATGATGCTATTAGTGATTGTAGCTGGATTGTGGACTTATGGAATTTATGCCTGGTCAAGTAATAGTAGTAAGCTGAATTCTGAGGAACTACTCTGCCTTATATATACATATATCCATCAAAAGATTAAGGAAGGTGGAACTGTTGAATATTTTTCTGGGTCTCTCTCTCCTCGGCCCAAGATTTATCTAAAAGACTAAAGCAAAGTGAGAGTTCATGGATATCTTTATTTGAAAAGTCATCCTGGTATAAAAGATTGGGGCGGGGATCTTAAATGCTTACATATTGCAGATAATAAGATATACACCTTATATTTTAGTTTGCTTTGAAACTGAAACACAGCTAGAAATGGCAAACCTCTTCTAAAGTCACTCTAAACCACAGGTCCTTTAATGATTGAATTTGAATGCTTTTTAAACTTTTTGCACATTGGATTGATAAATTATTGCTGCAAAATGTTCAAGTTTCTCATGAATGAACAGCTCAGTAATATTTTGAAAAGCACATTTCACCTGGGGAAGGGTTCAGCCCAATATTCTGGCTTCATGCCAAAGAGCCGGACACTGATCTGGAGTAGCTCCTGCAAGATAATATAAGTTGGTTAAAATTTAACTTAGTTCCAAACTAAACTTTTGCCTGCCTATCCTTCAGATCCAAAAAGCACAGAGTCACATTTACTAAATCATTTCCTCCACTGCCTTCTCTTCAGTTTATTATCCAACATCCTGGTGCCTGTGCAACTACATATCCATCCCTGATTGCATGCTCCAGACCACATCAGCATCACTTTTCAGCTGCAAGATCTTCAAGCAAACAAAGAAAGGCGACATCAAGATGTTAGAAAAAAAATATTGTGACTGCATTAAAAACTAATGGAAATAAGTAGAAAGTATACATTGGTGAAATAGTAGCACATATGTAGATATATAATAGAATTTATTATAACCGCAAATATACTAAGGTTAGGAGGTGGAAGACAGACTATGATTAGGTATATTTAAATGTATTATTATGATTAACAGTATGCAAAAAAATATACTGGAATTTATAGCTTTCAAGGACTTAGAGATATAATCCCGGGACTGATTAAATCTTATTAATAATTGGTTTTATTGGTTTTTTTTAGAAAATTGAGATATTGGAAATATGGTGGAGTACCCCCCACCACCAATATTTATAGAAAGAAGACACCTCCGACCATGCTTTGTTCACACAAGCTCGAAGCCGAAAACTCCAACCTGAAGATGATGAGTGGGACCTCGTCAAAACCTCACCCAGATACTCTCAATGTTACACGGGAAAAGACCCGTATACACCAATACGTGTGTGTGTGTGTGTGTGTGTGTGTGTGTGTGTGTGTGTGTGTGTGTGTATTTGCAAACTTACAAAGAACTGATAAAGAAATAAAGGGAGAATAATATAGATCTATTTCAACCTATTTAGCTCTCATCAGCTAGCTATTTAGCTAAATTTAGCTAAATTTAGCTAGCATCAGCTATTTAGCTCTCATCAGCTAGCCATACCCTTCTAGGATTCGAACCGGGGCTGCTTGCCTTGTTAGGCAGTGCTTTTACCCTCTAAGCCACCGGTTCGCCTCCCTTATCAGCTGAGCCAGGGGAAAGATTAAATGTTTTGTGCCGAGTCACCTGGTACACCCAATTATGGGAGGGACATTTTTTTTCTTTTGCAAAAGCAAAAGCAAAAGCAAAAAAAGCAAAAAAAGCAAAAAAAGCAAAAGCAAAAGCAAAAGCAAGCAGTATGCTCCCTCCCATAATTGGGTATACCAGGTGATTCGTCAGAAAAACATTTTATGTATATATATAAATTATTATTATATTATTATATATTATAACCCTTTCCTGGTGAAGAGCTGATAAGGAAAGAAAGCCTGTGACCTAGAGGTTAAGCTGTTGCCTTACAGGCAGGCGGCTCAGGTTCAAATCCCAGTAAGGGTATGGCTACTGATGAGAACAAAATAGCTCGAAATAGATCTATAATAGTCTCCCTTCATTTTCATTTATAAGTAAAATAAGTTATATATATTCTATATATATATATAGGCTCTATTCCCTATCAGCTCTTCAGCAGGAAAGGGTTATATATGTTTTTCTGTTGTATTATCCTGGTGTACATTCATCTCTCTCTCTCTCTCTCTCTCTCTCTCTCTCTCTCTCTCTCTCTCTCTCTCTCTCTCTCTCTCTCTCTCTCTCTCTCTCTCTCTCTCTCTCTCTCTCTCTCTCTCTCTCTCTCTCTCCATGTGGTCAGCTACCCAGGACTTCACACCCATGTGGTCCTGTTCACCATTAAACCATCCTTCCAAGCAGTTTCCATTTTTCCAGTGTCTTTCTCCCCATTTGGAATTGAATCCAGATGGCCATTTCTTCCAACAAGGTCATCCCCTCCAAAGTATTTGTCTTGGTAGGGAAACACTGATCCAGACTCATTTTGCAACACAGACTCCGTGACAGGATAGCTGGAAGGGCAGCACATTCAGATATCATTCATTAGCAAAGAAGAATCAGCTTGGTTGGCCTGGACAGAATCATTGATTTCACTCTGAGCTATAAAAAAAAAGCTTTCTTTTTCATTTCCCTCTGTCTTCATATTTTTCACTTGTAAGTCAGTGGGCATTTGTTTTGGGAGACAGAAATTGTCTAAACATGATGAAAATACAATGAGCACATTTTATTCCTGTTTCTAGCTTGAGTTGGGGACACAAAAAGTTTTCACCAACAGAAAAGAAAGAGTAGGGAGACCTGATAGCAGGCTTCCACTATTTGTGAGGCTGCAACGAAGAGGAGGGGGTCAGCTTATTTTCCAAAGCACCAGAGGGCAGGACAAGAAACAACGGATGGAAACTAGTCAAGGAGAGAAGCAACCTGGAATTGAAGAGAAATTTCCTAGCACTGAGGACAATTTACCAGTGGAAGTTTGCCGTCAGAAGCTGTGGGGGCTTCATCACTGGAGGTTTTCAAGAAGAGACTGGACAGTCACTTGTCTGAAATGGTATAGGACAGTGATGGCGAACCTTTTTTTCCTTGGGTGCTGAAAGCGCGTACGCGCACGCTATCGTGCATGTGCAAGTGCCCATACCCATAATTCAATGCCCGGGGAGGGTGAAAATGGCCTCCCCTGCCCCCTGGAGGCCCTCTGGAGGCCGGAAATGGCCCATTTCCCAACTTCTGGTGCACCTGGTAGGCCCATTTTTCGCCCTCCCCAGGCTCCAGAGGCTTCCCTGGAGCCTGGGGAGGGCAAAAATGCCCTCCCCGTCCCCCCAGAGGCCCTCCAGAAGCTGAAAATGCCCTCCCAGAGCCTCCGTGCAAGCCAAAAATCAGCTGGCCAGCGTGCTGGAGCTGAGCTAGGGCAACGGCTCGCGTGCCAGCAGATATGGCTCCGCGTGCCACCTGTGGCATGCGTGCCATAGATTCGCCATCACTGGTATAGGATCTCCTGCTTGAGCAGGGGGCTGGACTAGAAGACCTCCAAGGTCCCTTCCAGCTCTATTCTGATTCTGATCTCTAGTCAAAACTTCCAACACAAAGATAAACAGCAAAGGAAACAAAGGGGAATCCTTGTCTCGTACCCTTTTGAATTTCAAATGACTTAGTTAAGTCACTATTAATGATAATTTTTTGGGTTTTTTTTTTTTTTGCTTTTTAAAAATATTTTTATTAAAATATAATTCAGGAAAAGAAGATAAAAGCTAACAAGAACTAATATAAAACAAAAGAAAGAAAAGCAAAAAGACCAAAAAAAGTGAAAAATGAAAGAATAATAATAAATAAAAAGAAACAGGTTCCTATACTTTTGTAACAAATGTAAGTATGGTTGCAAATTACCTCTTATTTTGTGGTTATAAAATGAAAACCTCTCATTTTTTATTCTCTATTTTTTCTAATCATAGGTCTATTTATTTATTTTCTGTTTCATGCAAAAAGTCTGTAAGGGTTTCCAGTCAGCAATACACATCAATATTGTCCTTTCTCTAATCGAGGAAATCCATTTGGCCATATTTCCAACTTTCATCATCTTAACCAATAACTCCTCCACTGGTGGCATAGTGGTTAGAGTGCAGTACTGCAGGCTACTTCTGCTGCCTGCTGGCTGCCTGCAATTTGGCAGTTCAAATCCCACCAGGCTCAAGGCTGACACAGCCTTCCATCCTTCCAAGGTGGGTAAAATGAGGACCCAAATTGTTGGGGGCAATATGCTGACTCTGTAAACTGCTTAGAGAGGGCTGTAAAGCTCTGTGAAGTGGTATATAAGTCTAAGTGCTATTGCTATTGCTATCTTAATGCCAGTAGGCCACAAACTGATTTCACACATGCTGGCTTGAAGTAATCACCTTGTTCATTTCTAGGTGCTCACAAATCCTTCTTTAATTATCTTTTGCAGAATTTTCCCAGGTATTGATGTCAAACTGATTGGCCTATAATTTTCTGGATCCATTTTTATAATGTACTGTATATGTTGAATCCCTTGGCTTATCTGAGATTTAAAACAATTTGTTATTAAGTCCAATCATTGTTGCTGAAAATATATAGCATTGTTAGATGCCTCATAAAATGACATGGGGAATGCAGACATGCCGTCACCTCCAATGATTGTCGATCCTGTGATGGGAAAGTAAGAGGGCACAAGGCGATGTCAGACTGGCATTTGAAGCAGATCCGCCTAGAAATTTTGTTCTTATTTTTTTTCCCTTTGTAGCAGTGGTGGGATTCAAATTTCTTTACTGCCGGTCCTGTGGGCGTGGATTGGTGGGGGTGGATTGGTGGGTGTGGCAGGGGAAGGATACTGTAAAATTTCCATTCCCACCCCACTCCAGGGGAAGGTTACTGCAAAATCCCCATTTCCTCCCGATCAGCTGGGACTCAGGAGGCAGAGAATAGATGGCTAGTCAGAGGTGGTATTTACCGATTCTCCGAACTACTCAAAATTTCCGCTACCGGTTCTCCAGAACTGGTCAGAACCTGCTGAAACCCACCTCTGCTTTGTAGGTTTCCTTTTTCTTTACTTTTTTATATTTTTGTTAGTTTGTAATAGTTATTTATTTTTGTACTTGTAAACGTTAACAAAATTATTATTTTTTAAATGCATGCTGAACCTCTGCAGTGATTACCAAAGGTGAGAATTGATTTATCAAAAATAATTCTACGTAATTAATCTTAGTTTTTGAGTGACAAACTTTCTGAGTTGACTGTGGAGATGCTGTAAATATATCTGGAGATGCTATAAATATATGCAGTAACCAAATATTAGATTAGTTCAGTGGCACTTTGATTATAAAGCTGGTGAATAGACATCTGTATACATTACTGCTGGTGGATTGATAATTGGCTGAAGAACTGAGATGAAAGTATTTATGTGTTTTTTTTAAAAAAGGGAGGTCAAATAGAATGTTGTGAGGCTTTTTTCTATATTTAGAAAAATATAGGGGTGGGATGAACTGAATGTTGATTATTGGTTGTGCCAGGAATTGATCAACTGGTTTGTCATCCATACCTGACGCCGTGGGCTGAGAGACAGTGAGTGGTCCAAGCCACCCAATCAGCTTTCATGCTTAACACGGGACTAGAACTCCCAGTCTCCTGGAGCCTTAACTACTAGATACTGGCTCTTTTAGAAATAGAAATAGCAATAGCAATAGCACTTATATATTGCTCCATAGTCCTTTACAGCACTTTTGGAACAGTTTACAGTTTCAGCATATTGCCCCCAACAATCTGGGTATTCATTTTACCAACCTCAGATGGATGGAAAGCTAAGTCAGCTTTGAGGCCATCAGAATCAAACTCCAGGCTGTGGGCAGAGTTAACCTGCAATACTGTATTCTAACCACTGCGCTACCAGGGTTCCTTTATCTTAGAAGATATGAATATAGTACCAAAGAATTTTTGATAAAGAAATTTATTTTTTTCAATATGATGATTAACATTTAGAAAAGTTCAATATTTAGGAAAATGCATATAAAAATAGTTGGAAGATATCTGGTTTAGCCACAATGCAACTGAAAATAATTTTTGAATTGTAGATAGCTTCAATATCAATTTACCAGGGACAGGAACAAAGACCTGGGCAGAGAAATGGAAGGAACTGAATATAAAAAGTCGAAAGAAATGGAAATTGAGGGTGATGTAATAGTACTTACCTGGCACTTAAGAGCAGTAATTCTCAACCTTGATAACTTTAAGGGAACCAATTGCTAAACCTTCCCAATGGTGATGTTTTTGTCTGATGCCTTACATCAGACAAAAACTGAATTTGATGTTTCCTTCCAATTCTTTGCTTCTGTAAATACTATCAATGTTCCAAATCATTTCATTATGGAAATTTGGGGCAGGGGAAAAGTGCTAGTTACTGCCTCTCTAGATTTCCATCCATGAATCCCTTATTAGCCACTCAAGTTAACCCAGAATAATGGAAATTTTAAAAGTTGAAATGCTAGATATTCATTCATTTCTACTCATACCATTCAATTTAGCTTTTAAGTAGAAGGACATCTTCCCGTTTTCTAGTCTTATGAAAAGAAGGACTAGAGGTGACATGATAGCAGTGTTCCAATATCTCAGGGGCTGCCACAAAGAAGATGGAGTCAAGCTATTCTCCAAAGCACCTGAGGGTAGGACAAGAAGCAATGGATGGAAACTTAGAACTAAGGAGAAATTTCTTGACAGTTAGAACAATTAAACAGTGGAACAACTTGCCTCCAGAAGTTGTGAATGCTCCAATACTGGAAGTTTTTAAGAAGATATTGGATAACCATTTGTCTGAAGTGGTGTAGGCTTTCCTGCCTAAGCAGGGGGTTGGACTAGAAGACCTCCAAGGTCCCTTCCAACTATGTTAAATTATTAGTTTATAGGAACTAATGATATCTGCAAAGAAATATCTTTATTAAAACAAATGAACAACAAACTTCTTTTTCTATGCTAGCTGATCCAGAAGAGAGATATGGAGGTATAAGCTTCTGTTCTTAACTATAATGTCAGAATAATGAAATGTGTCCTTTCCTACTTGCATTGTGTATGCATTACTTGCATACGGGTACATAGAATTTGTGTTGCAATCTGTGACATACATTTAATAGTTGCTCCAACACCCTGCCAGAGTCCTACAAATGGGCTTGTAAAACAACTGCCAACTTCTACCAGGTAAGTCATTCTAGACCGTAGTATTTATTTTAATGTTACTCAGGTTGCATTCATCTTGTTAAAGTTTTCACTAGAAATAAGACTCTCTCTCTCTCTCTCTCTCTCTCTCTCTCTCTCTCTCTCTCTCTCTCTCTCTCTCTCTCTCTCTCTCTCTCTCTCTCTCTCTCTCTCTCTCTCTCTCTCTCTCTATATATATATATATATATATATATATATATATATATATGGCCTAGTGGTTAAGTTGCTGCCCTGCAAGGCAGCCGGCCCGGGTTCAAATCCCAGTAAGGGGTATGGCTATCTGACGAGAGCAAAATAAGCTATATATATATAGTTATGAAACTATTAGATGCTATTTCCTAGTTGGCAAAATAATTCCCAAATTACTAATACTGATCTGTTTGCATGTTTGTGCATGACTACAGTTGTGGAAACATGACTGCCTTCTCCATTCCATCTACGGAAAATGTCTTCGTGAACATCCTTCTCTCATTCTATATGCCAGGTTGATATCGCAACAAAACAAGCAGTGGCAAAGCCAATGCACTGAAATGTATCTTGAAGAATCAGTAAATGCATCAGAACAAACCCCCTTCCCATTCTGCACTAACAAATGAAGCTCCTTGCCATCAAAGTAAGATTGATCGCTTCTTTGGCATTTCATATTCAGTGTTATGAATATGGAGTGAGGGAGGGGTGCATTCCCTAGAGGTGCCAACCTAGCCCCTCTGCTGTTTTCCTCTAGAGAACCGTTGAAGGTATGGCAGTGGAAGCTTCGTGGGGAACTCTTCCTCTTTTGACTTCATCAACATTTGCTTTCTCATTTCAGATCTTGGCAGATGGAATTCTGTCTGCCATTCAGGATGGATGACCTAGCAGCACCTCCTATTTGGATCCTCAACCAGAGAGCCCCAAATTGTTTTCAAAATTAAAATAAAAAAAAAATACTCCAATTTTTATGGAGACTGAAACCTGTGATATATATTACTTAGGAATTTGCAGATGAAAAAAAACCAGTTTCAGAAATAAACAAAAATATATATCCCAAAACTGATTTTTTTCAATTTAGTCTGAAGTGGAGCTGTCTAGCCTGCCAAGAAGTGGAGTCTGCTTAAAGAATGAGAGGCTAGGTCAGACAATTTCCCTTTGTCTTTCACTCCTATCCCTTATTCATAACCTTGTGGCTTTGGGGGTGAGTTACTGAAGAAGTAGCTCGCTAGGAAAATAGGATAACCAATCTATTCACACTAAAATGGACAGTGGCACTCTCATCCATTCTTTCATATGGTTAAGGGCTGCTTTCATATGTATCAAAGAACAATTTGGCCATAATGGACAGATGTCTGAAGCACCATGTGGTAAAACCTCATGATATAAACATTCTGACTTCAAAATGTGTTGATCTGGCATGCATTACTGAGAGATGGGTAGGAGAGAGCAAGCAGATTCTCGTTTGGCTTTGCCAACTTTTTAAATGCAAAAGCTGTCTAGACTTGATGGGAAGGGAACAACTGTTGCATTCTGTCATGATTCAATTTCCTTTTGATGAATTTTACATTCAGCATTGGGGATATACCTGGTGGTGTGCTCTTGGGGAGAGGACCAGAGCAGGGGTGAGTTCTAACTTGCCTCGCTGCCGGTTCACTTCCTCCCATGCCGCATGGCCGCGCCTTGTGGGCGCATGCATGCGCAGTGCCAAAAAATCCAATTTTTTTAAAAAAATCTGAAAACAAGATGGTGACGTATGCGCAGTGCCTGAAACTCGGCTTCTGCGCATGCGCAGAAGAAAAAAACCCGGGAATTGTTTTTTAAAAAATTCAAAAATAAATAAATAAATAATAATAATAATAAAAGATGCTGGCGTCCACAGACCAGCACCGACAGAACCGGTTCTGTAACATCTTCGTGATGTCAGCAGCGGCTTGCTACTGGTTTGGGCAAACCAGTCCGAACCGGGAGGAACCCACCTCTGGACCAGAGGTGGTATTCAGCCAGTTCTATCCGGTTCAGGCGAACAGGTAGTGGCGACTGTGGGTGGCTCCACCCACCCACCTGGATGTAATGATGCCCCATTTATCCACATTTTCAGGACTCTGCGCATGCGCGGAAGGACGTGTGCATGCGCAGAGGGAAGGTAAGTGAATACCACCCCTGGAGAGGACTGACTTGTGGTTTTTGTGTCTCAAGTGGTAGATATTATTGAAAAGCCAGTACTTGAAGGGCTCCTAATTCAATGTGATTTGGGAGACATTTCATCCAAACCTTTCTCTGACAAGGCTCAGACATTTATAAGTATGTGAAAACACATGAAACAGCAAGTCAGCACATGATTCAGAAATGGTTTGGAAGAGTTCACTGGACCTTACACGGCCCAAGCATTAAAAATTTTCCTTATTTATTTAAGTGTGCTTTGTTGTGAGTGTGAAAAGAAAGATGCCACGTGTGCATGTATGTGTATTGTTAAATGTATTTTAATTTTATATGCCTCCTTATATTCTCACATTTATAAAATAAAAGCCATAAACAATATGGCAAACAATTGTTGATGTTACAACAATATAATCATACCTAACATGGCCAGTAAGCTACCAGACCTTCTTTTGCTGGGTTGATTGTGTCTAGTTATGTTATATGCTGTCTTCTGGAGATCATTGAAAATTCATGCTCTTGAGTGCTATATTTTCCAAAATGACAGTAAGGTCCATCTTCACTTTGGATGAGGAGACTGCCCCTGAGAGAATATCTGCCCCTTCCTAGTTCTGCTTCCACAGCTTTTGTGGAGTGGAGAACTCTTCTTAGTTCAGATATAACAAAGTAACCGAGTTGGAAGGGACCTTGGAGTCTTCTAGCCAAACCCCTTGCTCAGTTTTTTCTTTTAAATAAATATACAGACATTTCCAGAATTCTGTTTTCACTTTGTCATTATGGAGTACTGAGTGTAGTTTAAGGAGAAAAAATGAAATTGGCAGCAACGATCTATTTTCATGTGTGCCGCTGACCAGTAGTGGGTTCCTACCGGTGCGCTCTTGGCTATCTGTCGCCGCCGAGCCGAAGAAGCTGGCGGCGTTCACGGTGTGGGGCTTCCCCCGCCCGCTTTCCCGGGATGCCAGGATGCCGCCATTTGCGTTCTTCTGCCCTCTGCGCAAGCAGCGCTTGCGCAGAGGGTAAAAGAACGCAAATGGCGGCGTCACAGCATCCCGGGAAAGCAGGCGGGGGAAGCCCCACGCCGCGAACGCCACCAGCTTCTTCGGCTCGGCGGCGACGGATAGCCAAGAGAGCACCGGTAGGAACCCACTACTGCCGCTGACCTTCTAAAGAACCTCCTCAGACAATGAACCCCCCTCTATTGCCTGCACCTGGTTGGATCATTCTCATTGTCCATCCCTTGGTATGTCACTGAGAAAAAGATCTTGCAATAGTAAATGATTACAAATTAATCAATGATCAATGATGTGCTGAGGCTGCAAAAATATTTTAAGTTGCATCAGCAAGGGTATAGTTTCTAAATCATACTATTGTACTTCAGTGTCCACTCAAGTCTAAGTTTGGATGTCACTTAGAATAACAGAATATCAGAGTTAGGTGCAACCTTGGAGGACATAATTCCAAGCAAACCCCCCTAGAAAGCAAGTAAAAAAATGAAGTAAGGAGGGACGGGAAGGAAGACAAACACAAACACCAAATAGGAGACATAGGAAGCATTCCCAAAGTCAGACATACATATCTCAAGTGCCTCTAAAGAAATGCACAAAGTTTGGGTAACAAACAGGGTGAACTTGAATTATTAATACAAAAAGGTAGATATGATGTAGTTGGAATAACAGAAACTTGGTGGGATGAAACCCATGACTGGAACATACTTATAGGATACAAACTGTTCAAAAAACCCAGACCCCATAAAAGAGGAGGTAGGGTTGCACTGTATGTAAAGGACCACTATATTGCTACAGAAATGCATGAAACCAAAGACGAAAACCTCCTAGAATGCATATGGGTCAATATAAAAGAAAAAAAGAATGACATGTATACTACAGACCACCCAATCAAGCAGAAAAAATAGATGTCCTTTTGCTAACCAACTAACAAATATATGTAGGAAACACTGCAATAGTAATGGGGGACTTCAACTATACTGAGATCAATTGGAAGACTAATTCTGCACCAAGTGAGAAATCAAATAGATTCCTAACCAACCTAGCTGACAACTTTGTTGTCCAAAAGGTAGAGGAGGGAACTAGAGGGACAGCCATACTGGACTTAATTCTTACAAATTAAGAATTAAGAAGTGATAGAGGGAGTCGAAACTGCAGAAACCTTGGGTGAGAGTTTGACCATGTCAAACTGGAATTCAACATAATGCAAACACAAGCAATATTACATAATGATACCAGAGTCTTAGATTTTAAATGAGCTGATTTTAATAAACTCAGAGAGAACTTGGGAAAGATTCATTGGAGGAAAATCCTAAAGGGGAAAACAACTCAAAAAGCTTGGGAAACTGAAAAATATGATCATAAAATCTCTGACCAGCACAATACCAATGAGAAAGAAACACAAGAAATCCAAGAAGAAACCAGCATGGCTGCAGAAAGATCACGCTGACAAATTGAAAAACAAAAAGGACAAGTACAAAAAATGGAAAGAGGGACACACAACTAAGGCAGAATATCAGCAGATAGCCAGAATCTGCAAAGACAAAGTCAGGAAAGCAAAGACTCAGAATGAACAAAAACTTGCAACAAAAGTCAAAGATAATAAAAAAAAGTTTCTTCCAACCTATAAATAACAAGAAAAAACTCAAGGAAACAGTTGGTCTTCTAAAGAGAGAAGATGGCAAGGAAGTAACAGGCAACAGAGAGAAAGCAGATCTGCTTAACTCATTCTTTGCATCGGTCTTCATGGAAAAAGAAACTATAGCCCAACCTAACAAAAACACAAATGTAAAAGACAGACTAGAAATAAAAGTTAAAATAAGCATACACACAAAATAGTAAGAGAACACCTGTCTGATCTTGATGAATACAAATCACTGGGACCTGACGGATTACATCCCAGAGTTCTAAAGGAGCAGGCAGATGTCATCTCAGAACCACTGTACTATATCTTTCAAAAATCCTGGAGCACTGGAGAACTACCAGAGGACTGGAAAAGACCTGATGTGGTTCCCATCTTCAAAAAAGAGGAAAAAAACCAGACCCAGAAAACTACAGACCAATCAGCCTAACATCAATACCTGGGAAGAGAGAGGGGGTGTGGCCAAAGTTGCAGCACTACAGGTGTCTCCCACGCTCTGCAGGAAACCCCAAATCCCAGCTGTTTGGAGACCTGGAACCAGATTAGAACCAGGTCAGGTATGCCCTGGAGGGACATTGAAGAAGAGAGGCACCAGTCGGTGGTATGTGGGGGGGGGGCTTGCAAACCCCCCAGAGAGCAAGCACCAGCATCTTGGCCAACAGCTGTGGAAAACGACTCTGTCGCCATTAGCTGGGACGGCCACGATCGGAATGATTGAAATTGAGAGATTGTGGATTGCCTGGGTGACAAGATTTAAGCGTTTGTGCTGGAGAGACGTGAAGAAGTGCTGAAGCTGGGTGAGTGTTTGGTCAATTTAATGACAAAATAAGAAATTTAAAATTCAAAAGGAGACAAAAGAGACTCTAAAATGGAGTGAGAAGCTATCTAGCAATTGGAACTACCATAGAGAGAATTAAAGGAACAAGTTTAAAAACCCAAATTTGGGGATGTCTTTATAATTGGACTTGGTGGAAGTTAAAGAGACTGAAAAAGAATAAAGATTTTGAAGAAAATATCTTATAAGTGCTAAGTGGACTTAAAATATTTTGGAGACTTTTGTAAAAGAGCTGTTTTATTATATTGGGAACATAACACCATCTGCTGGTTAAAAGAAAATATTGTAACAGACTGTGGAAAGCTCAAATTAGCTGACAGCTGGAGACTGACCTTGCCCATAAGAAAATAACTAGGAGCTTGAAAGGACTTGAAAGCAGTGTGTGTTGTGCTAGTGTGTTTGATGGTGCACTGTTTTGGTGATAGAAGATAAGAGGATTTTGAACTGGATTGGACTGAAATACAAAGAGATTATATGGACTTAAGCTGCAAGTAAAAAAAAACCTATGAACTTTGTGAATTGTGAACTTGACAAGATGGAGGCGTGTATCTATGAAGAATTGACTGGGATGTTAAAATACATCTATGAAGATATAAAAACTTACCTTTTGGAAATCAGAGGTGAAAAGAAAATAGAAATGAAGCTGGATCATAAAGAACACTTAGAATTTCAATGGTGGAAAAGGAAAATGAAGAAAATGAAGGACAAGGAGATTACACAGATGGAAAAGGGACTGAAAATAAAAAACAGATTGATAATTACACTGGGATTTACACTAAGAAAAGAGCAAGAGGGTTGGTATCAGGAGAAGCAATTAAAAAAATAAGGGGGGTAATATGGATAAGAGACTAGGAGGAATTGAGAGCAGACTTACACAAATATACTTAAAAGAAAGAAAAGGAATTTGAAAAAAAGAAGTTATTGGCATAAAAATAAAAGAAAAAAAAAGAAAAAATTAAGAGAAGGGTTTGGAAGGGGAAAACCTACAAGAAGTGGAATTTTTGAGAGACCAAAAGAGAATGGATGAAAAGGGGAAGGTCAATAGAAAGGAATTTTTTTTAGAATTATTATTTTACATTTAATCGTGTCAACACTATTAGTTGTTTATAAGTGTGTATAATTAATCAGCATAATTATCTTGTTAAAATGCTTTTTATAAGTTAATAATTCTATGTTAGATTGGTACATGATGGTTTGAATTAAATTTTGATGATGAAAGGGAAAAAAGAATAAAGAAAAGAAGGGAAATAAATTAGACTATAGTAGGTCAATTGTTGGAAGGTTATAAAATTTGAATAATCACTACTTTTCTTTATTTGTTTTTATAAAAGATTTGTATAACTTATAAAATTGATTTAATGTTGAAAAGGATTTAGATAATTACTGAAATTGTTGGAATGTTATAAGAGCTGTATAATTATAATTTTTAAAGGTCCTTATATAAGATTATATAATTTATAAATTTGATTTTTTGTTGTAGAGATTTTAGATAATTAGGGGTTCTTTTTTTCTTTATTATTGTATATTGGGAAGTTGGTAATGTTATTAACCAACGGATGGAAGTGTAGTGATGAGATTAGAATTTGTTTAAATATGGAGAATGAGTTAAACTAAAAAATTGAGTAATAAAGTTGAAAGGGAGATATGATATGGGAAAAGAGATCGGAAATTTAGGGCATTTAGAAATGACGGAATAAAAAAAATGATGAGTAAAGATATAAATTGAGGTAAGGGAGGAGTACGGCCTAAAAGTAAGAGGTACAAGAGATAATGAATATGTCTGGAAGATAAGCTATAGCGACTGATTTGGAAGAAAATTGAAAATTAAAGGTGGTAGACCCAGGGGACAAAAATAGGAGGTAAGGAGGCAGCATTGGAATAACAGTAGATATACCTAGAAATACCCAGTACTCATCAATATCTTCATAAATGACTTAGATGAGGAAATAGAAGGGTAACTTACCAAATTTGCAGATGATACAAAGCTGGCAGGAATAGCCTAGAAAATAGGCTCAAGATCCGGATGGATCTTGACAGACTTGAACACTGGGCCTTATCTAACAAAATGAAATTCAATGTAGAGAAAAGTAAAATCTTACACTTAGACAAGAAAAACCAAAAGTACACTTATAGATTGGGTGAAACCAGGCTTAATAGCAGTAACTGTGAGAGGGATCTTGGAGTCTTAGTAGACAACCAGCTAAATATGAGCCAGCAGTGTGGCAGCCAAAAAAGCCAATTCAATCGTAAACTGCATTAACAGAGGGATACAATCAAGTTCAACTGAGGTACTAATACCACTCTATAAAGCCTTAGTAAGACCACACCTAGAATACTGCATCCAGTTTTGGTCACCACACTATAAAAAAGATGTTGAGACTCTAGAAAAAGTGCAGAGAAGAGCAACCAGGATGATTAGGGGACTGGAGGCTAAAACATATGAAGAACAGTTACAGGAACTGGGTATGGCTAGTCTAGTGAAGAGAAGGACCAGGGCAGACATGATAGCAGTGTTCCAATATTTGAGAAGCTGCCACAGAGAGGAAGGGGTGAAGCTATTTTCTAAGGCACCTGAAAGCCAGATAAGGAATAATGGATGGAAGATGACCAAGGAGAGATTCAACCTAGAAATGAGGAGAAATTTTCTGACAGTGAGAACAATCAACCAATGATTGAAAAGATAATCTTGCCTTCGGAAGTTGTTGGAGCTTCATCACTGGAAGATTTCAGGAAGAGATTGGACTGCCATTTGTCAGAAATGGTGTAGGCTGGCCAAGCCGTCTAATGTTAGAACGTCTAACTCCTTAGCATCAGAGCGTGTTAATATAATACTGTATAAGAAATACTAATGATCTGATGGTCATTTTGAAAAATCTCTTCTTAGCGAGTACCTAGAAGCCAAGAGGAACATACGTGCCAAGTTTCAAGTTTGTAGGCTTTACAGTTCTGGAGATATTGTGATGAGTGAGTGGTATTTGGCTTATATATATATATATGTATATATATATATATATATATATATATATATATATATATATATATATATATATATATATATATATATATATATATATATATATATATATATATATATATATATATATATATACACCGTATTTTTTGGAGTATAAGATGCACCTTTTTCCTCCCTAAAAGTGGCTGAAAATTTGGGTGCGTCTTATACTCCGGATGTAGCTTTTTCGGAGCTTTTTTTCCAGCCCAAACAAGGTGCTAACGATCTTCCCAGCACTTACAATGCAGGCTCTTTCATTGTTACTCTCTCCGAAGAAGGTTTTTCCAGCCCTAAGTCTTTGCAGGGTTTTTTTCATTGCTCTACTTGCGCCGAAAAAGTTTTTTTCTAGCCCTAACCAGGTGCTAACTATCTTCCCAGCTCTTACTGGCTTGCAGGCTCTTTCATTGTTACTCTCTCCGAAGAAGGTTTTTTTAAGTCCTAACCAGGGGATAAAATAATGTGCTGAAGCTGACCAGACTAAGGATGCTAGTCAGATGAATACCTGGTAGGCAGATTTCCCCCCCCTATTTTCCTCCCCCAAAACTAAGGTGCGTCTTATACTCCGGTGCGTCTTATACTCCGAAAAATATGATAGATGGGAGAAGGAAGGAGTATTAGGTATGTTCTTAAGGTACTTATAAGGTAATAAAGGTGAGATAAAAATCTAATAATAAAAAAGGTGTATCAGTGAGGGTATTCCTATATGTCTCACACAGATCAAGGGTGGAAGACACGAGGTAAAGGTATCTTCCTGGAGTTTGGGTGGAGGGTGTCCTAGAATATGCAAAACCTGGAAGACTGAGACATCATCTTGGCATCCAAAGCTCAGCAGACAACAAACATCTCCATCTTTTTTTAAAAAAAAAAATCCATCAACAACACATTGCTTCCAGAAAAAATGAAACTTGTCAATGAAACATGACTCAAAAACCTTTCAGCCCAGAAGACATTTTGAGCTTTCTGGTTTTTTAAATAGTTTTTGAAGTGTTTATTTTTAAGTTAAAATAGGACCATTTCCACCTTATTCAGCAAGTTTCCTCTCTGGATAATTGAGAATCCTATTTTGTTCTTTCCTCATGCTTACTATCTTTTCTTTAAAAGAGGTGCCTGGAGAATATTTTTTTTAAATTAATGGATTGAAATCTTTGAAACTATCTGGTGGAAAGTTTGTAAGGTTAATTTTCTCTAAAAGAAGATTTTACTTCCCCTTTTTGTCAAAAATGAAAGCAGCAACAGGTACAGTATATGTGAATTAAATCTTAAATTTCTTCATATTAATTGGATTTCTGCTGATTCACATATCTCAATATAAGTTTTTTTAAAGGTTTTATTTATTTATTGCTTTGGTTCTTAAATTACATTTCTACCAAGTATTCATCATGCCTCCCAGAATCCTAGTTTGCTAGTCAGGCTTTGATAATTTGGAATAAATGTGAAGAATATAATGACGAGCTTTATTTATTACAATATACTTACCGTATTGTTTGGAGTATAAGATGCACCTTTTTCCTCCCCAAAAGAGGCTGAAAATTTGGGTGCGTCTTATACTACGAACGTAGCTTTTTCAAAGCTTTTTTTTCCAGCCCTAACAAAGTGGTAATGATCTTCCGGGCTTCCTACTCCATTGGAAGAAGTTTTTTTCCAGCCCTAAGTCTTTGCAGGCTTGTTTTCATTCCTACTCCCTTTGAAGAATATTTTTTTCAGCCTTAACCAAGGGATAAAGTAATGTGCTGAAGCTGAACAGACTAAGGACGCTAGTCAGATGAATACCTGGCAGGTAGATTTCCCCCACTATTTTCCTCTCCCAAAACTAAGGTGCGTCTTATACTTCGGTGCGTCTTATACTCTGAAAAATATGGTATCTATAATTTCTGCTATTGTACATAATATAATTGATGTCACCATTATTCTGACTCATATTTTTATCCTGTTTTTCCTCTAGGCAAGGACTGACCAACTTGGCAAAATAACTGAGGCTTCTTTCACTAGATTTTTTTTTTAAAAAAAACAAAGCCGTTTTTTGAACACCAACAAAAGTTCCCATTTTTTTCAATTCAAAATAGTAGGAAACAGTATGTCAACTTTAGGCATCATGGTTGAAGTAGGCATTGGAGACACATGAAAGAAAGAAAAAATAGTGGACCATCTTTAGTGGCCTGTGCAAAGCATAAATGTCACAAGCTGGAGCGCTCTGGCAGAATACAGGGACTTCCTCACCCAATACGTCAATAACAACACCACTTAGGTTGCTCTAGTGCAGGGGTGTCAAACTGGATTTTTTTGAGGGCCGGAATCAGCATTGTAGTTCTCTTCTGCGGACCGGGGGGGAAGGGGGGATGCCTCCTGCCGCACTTTCTGGCTGGCAAAGTGCTGCTGGAGGCCGGGGAAGCCAAAAAAAGGCCATGAGGGGGCCTCACGGGGCCTCCAGATGGCCCATTTTGGCCAGCAGAGGCTCCACAGGGTGGTCCTTTGATATTTCCAGGCCGGCCCTGCGGGCCAGATTTGAGCACCCTGTGGGCCGGATTTGGCCTGCGGGCCTTGAGATTTAGAATAGAATAGAATAGAATAGAATAGAATAGAATAGAATAGAATAGAATAGAATAGAATAGAATAGAATAGAATTATTTATTGGCCAAATGTGATTGGACACACAAGGAATTTGTCTTTGGTGCATATGTTCTCAGTGTACATAAAAGAAAAGATACATTCATCAAGAATCATGAGGTACAACACTTAATAATTGTCATAGGGTACAAATAAGCAATCAGGAAACAATCAATATTAATATAAATTGTAAGGATACAAGCAACAAGTTACAGTCATGCAGTCATAAGTGGAAGGAGATGGGTGATAGGAACGATGAGAAGACTAAAAGTAATAGTAAATGCAGCCTTAGTGAATAGTTTGACAGTGTTGAGGGAATTATTTGCTTAGCAGAGTGATGGCGTTCGGGGAAAAAACTGTTCTTGTGTCTAGTTGTCTTGGTGTGCAGTGCTCTATAGCATCATTTTGAGGGTAGGAGTTGAAAGAATTTATGTCCAGTTTGCGAGGGATCTGTAAATATTTTCAAGGCCCTCTTTTTGACTCGTGCAGTATACAGGTCCTCAATGGAAGGCAGGTTGGTAGCAATTGTTTTTTCTGAAGTTTGACATCCTTGCTTTAGTCCCTTGCTGAAGTTCTAGTTTTTGCCCTATCTTGATACAATCTATATTATATTTCACCTGTTCCACTACTATTCCTATGAACAAACCAGTGCTACTTTGAAATGACAGTCATTTTAGTATCCTGTGAAGATCATTAGGAGATATTCAGTAGCAACTATGATACTGTCACGATGTGAATAATTGCCAGTTGTGCAACTCTACTGTTTTCTAGGTTTACTGTAATTTCTAATCAAGCAGACATGTGATATGTTTTACTAGGCACGCATGCATTCCAGGAGTTTTGTCTACTCCCACTTCCCTTCTTCTTCGAAGCCTCGCCCGAGGCAGACGTGAAATACTTAGCTGAGAAGATGTAGCTTATTAAAGGTTAATTCTTTTGTTACTTTTGTACTGAAATAAACATTTTGTTAATTAGATTTGAATCTCGGTTTTATTTTCTAAGTACGAATGACTTCAGGGAAGCAAGATCCTAAAATCGCCTTTTGATAGGAAAATTCCTATCTGACAGATACCATTATTGACATTCAGGAATTCATTATCTCAATATGAGGTCATGTGAATAATGAAGTAATATTTTTGCATTATTGTTCTTGTTCCATATTCTGTTATTAGACAAGTATTATTGTTTCATAAAATAATGAAATATGTGTTCTTAAATGGCATTTTCTTTTCCACCCCAATGGCATCAACATGAAATGGGTACCATTCTTGGGCACTTTACATAGTGAAATCAATGTATCCTGTGCAAGAAAGTGTTCACCTTGAGAATTTTATGGCAACTTTCTCTCTTTCTATAAGTTGGTCTGTATTTCTGAATATTTGTTTAAAATATAAACGGAATTCTTCATAATTTCACAGAAAACAGGGCAAAATGTTGCTGTCAACAATTTTTGTAAAATAAATGAACTTCAGTAGCATTAAAAAAAATAATCCAAAACTAGATATAAAAATAAAACAAAATTGCTTAAAAATATAATTAGCATTGCTCTAAAAAAACATTGCTATAATACGTTCTAAAAACCAATGCCAGCCTGCAGCAGCTTCTTTGATTCACAATATACTTGGACTATAATATAGAACTTGACTCTGTATCCTTGTAGATCATCCACTAGAAGTCTGTTTATACAACCCAGGATTGTATTAGCTTTTTTGGCTGCTGCTGCACACTGCTGGTTCATATGCAATTGATCATCCACTAGGACTCCAAGGTCCCTCTCACGGTTACTGCTTTTGAGCCAGGTCTCGCCTAATCTGTACCCAAAGGTATAAGTACAGATTAAGTGAGACCTGGCTCAAAAACAGTAACTGTGAGAGGGACCTTGGAGTCCTAGTGGATGATCACTTGAATATGAGCCAGCAGTGTTCAGCAGCAGCCAAAAAAGCTAATACAATCCTGGGTTGTATAAACAGAGGCATAGAATCAAGATCATGTGGAATATTAGTACTGCTTTATAAAAAAAACCTTAGTAAGACCACACCTGGAATACTGCAACCAATTTTGGTAACCATACAACAAAAAAAGATATTGAGATTTTGGAAAAAGATCAGAGAAGAGCAACTAAGATGATTAAAGGCCTGGAGATTAAAACATATGAGGAATGGCTGCAGGATTTGGGTTTGGCTAGTCTAAAGAAAAGAAGAATTAAGGGTGACATGATAGCAGTATTCCAGTATTTGAGGGGCTGCCACAAAGAAGAGGGGATCAAATTATTCTACAAAGCACCAGAAAGCAGGACAAGAAACAATGGTTGGAAACTAATAAAAGAGGGAAGCAACCTGGAGTTAAGGAGAAACTTCATAACAGTAAGGACAATTAACCAGTGGAACTTGCCTTCAGGAATCGTGGGCGCTCCATCACTGGAGGTTTTTAAGAGGAGACTAGACGGTCACTTATCTGAAATAGTATAGGTCCGTGATGGCGAACCTATGGCATGGGTGCCACAAGTGGCATGTGGAGCCATATTGGTGGACACACAAGTTCAGGTCCAGCCAGCTGATTTTCGGGCCCACTGGGAGTCGGGAAACGGGCTGTTTCCAGCCTCTGGAGGGGGTGGGGAAGGCCATTTTCGCCCTCCCCAGGCTCCTAGAAAGGCTCTGGAGCTTGGGGAGAGTAAAAAAAGCAGGCCTTCTGGTTCAACCGGAAGTTGACAAATGGGCCATTTTCTGCCTCCAGAGTGGTGGGGAAGGCCGTTTTCACCCTCCCCAGGTTCCTAGAAAGGCTCTGGAGCCTGGGGAGAGTGAAAAACGGGCATGCCATTGCGTGCCGGGAGCGGGGAGATGCATGGAATTATAGGTGTGGGCACGCACACGCGTGACCCCCCGCACTCCCCCCTTTTGGCACGCAAACCAAAAAAGGTCACCATCATTGGTATAGGTTCTCCTGCTTGAGCAGGGAGTTGGACCAGAAGACCTCCAAGGTCCCTTTCAGATTCTATTCTATTCTATTCTATTCTATTCTATTCTATTCTATTCTATTCTATTCTATTCTATTCTATTCTATTCTATTCTACTCTACTCTACTCTACTCTACTCTACTCTACTCTACTCTACTCTACTCTACTCTACTCTATTCATTTATGGACTGTGTCTATAATGGAATTTAGAGCAGAATCTTAGCAGAAGACTATAATAGGAACAAAGGCCCACCTTGCGAAAGACACCCCAAAAATCATTCATTCCTGTTCTGGATTTGGAGCACTGAGGGAGCACTTCTAAAAGTGTGTGTGTGTGTGTTTGTGTGTCTGTGTGTGTACTCAAGTCAATGTTGACCTTGGAGATTGCCTAGAGAAGTCCCTGCTGTTTTATTGGCAAAGTTCCAGAAGTGGTTTGCCCTTTCCTTCTTCATCCTAGGGCTGAAAGTGACTGGCCATAATCACCCAGCTGGCTTTGTGTTTAAGATGGGCCTACAACTCATGGTCTTCTGGTTTTTAGCCTGGTGCTTTCACCAGTGCACCAGACTGGTTCTCACCTCAAAGACTGCCCTCATTAAATTAAGGTAAAATAAAATTTTACATTTGAAGACAGCATTTATTTTGGTTTCTAACAGTAAGATTGGATACAGAGGAACAACAGTCAAGCAGTATAGCTAATTAACCCTCACTTTTTCTTTGATGACTATTGTTAACTGTAAATATCAGCATTCCGCCACCCACAAATTAATTTCTGTTTTGTTTTCTGAGTTTGATCTAGTTTTCCATAGATAACCTATAAAAAACCAGATTGTTTGATAACACATACTCTGTTGTAAATATTGACAATTATCTTAGGGTTTTTTAAACTTTAGGACTTGTTCTGGTGAGGAATAAGCGGAGTAATTACAAAAAAACACACAAATTACTGCGTGAAGAACTTCTGTTTTGGCTTCAATTAGAAAAGGTTGTGCTTTGTGCTAGATTGAGGGAGGTGTGTGTGCCCTGACCTCTCCCTCAAGAGCTGGGTGTCCCCATCTGAAGGTCTGGTGTATCCACTCTCGCTACTTAATGATAGTGACATTACCCATCCGCCCAGCATCATGGGGCCTTTGTCTTCATTCAAGCAGAAATGAAGTTCTCCTGGGCACACTTATCAATCACTGCAGAGCTCCAGCTGTTCAGGAGGGTTTGGATCGACTTCAGCAGTCGCGCTTACAAATTGTCTCTGAATAGCACCGAGCTGAGACCCCCCTTTTTGTCATTGTCTTTCGACAAATGTTTTTTTGTGGCAGCTTTTTGCAGACATTGCCGGCTGCCTTCTGCTGCAGTGATTGAAAACAGGCCTGCTTTGCATTCTCCGCTGGAGCCCGGGGTTCAGGGAGTTCTCCCCAAGTGCCACTCTGCCTTACACATTGTGCCAAAGACAATTACATGCATAGTTTTGCTGATTGCATTAAAATCATTACAATGAAAGATTCTGAAAATTGTACATTACAGGGAGAAATTAGAAAAAGCTTCTGAGACAGACAATGCGGTCCCCAAAGTGAGTGGAACACAATTACCATCCCTTGCATTACATGCACACAATTTAAGAGAAGTTTCGATAACAAATGACCTTATTATTCCATTTCTATTCTAAGCTTTCCCTCATCCCCTTTTTGCCCTTATGTTTTCCTTTGGCTTTTGCCTTTTCCCCTCTTCTCTAATGATCGCCTCCAATACAAAATCATGAGAGTAATTTCCTTCCTCGGTGCATGCTCAATTCTGAAATGTGGATCAGATTTAAATAAAAGAGATAGGTGTGCTAGGGCTACACTATGTATTGTGTTTACAGAAATCAGGTGGATTGTAGAATGAGAAAAGGGATGGGAGGAACTTCAAAATGCTTTTTCTTATTTCCTCGTTTTATTGGAAACCCTCATAATGGTATTGCCCTACAGCCAGAATAAGAAGAATATGGACTTTTGACCTCATTTCAAATATTTGGTCTCAACAACGTCCCTTTTCATGTGGTGGGCTTGCAAAATATTTAGAGGTTACTTGTAACTTCCCATAAATGTTTATTGTTAAAATAATTTCTAAACAGCTTTTGAGTACAATTTAATTAAAATGTCTTAAAATGGAAAAAAAAAGTAATGAAATTGCTTATCAGTCATAAATAACACAGAATAACGTATCATAAATATTAGGGTACACTAAAATGTGATTTAAATGTTTTCTCAGTTATGGTTATTCACAAAACTTAAAGGTGCTTTGTTAATTCGTAAAAGGAAAAGCACATCCTTAGATGGAATTCTGTGCCAAAGAACAGATCTTGCCAGCTTAACCTAATCTCATTTTTTGACTGGCGGGAGACATCCCTTTCAAATCCACCATATTAGGGGACACTGCTAATTTGGTTCAGTTAAACTGTGATCCTGAGTAAGATATAAGAAGAAATAAAGGACTTTTCTCCAAAGGTGATAAGTTAGGTCTCAGAAGAAATACAACAGATAATGATTGGTGGTAGTTCTATGGATATGGCATGTAGTACATTTGGGGGTGTTTGTGTTTGTATGAAACAAATGCAAAATCATTGCCATAACTGTAAAATTAGCTGGGTTGGAACAATTGGAGGCCACACTTGGGCTTACACAAATGGATAAAGATGTCCTGAATTACAAGTAGGAGGTGCTAAGATAGGTACTGAAATAACTCATGTACGTAGAAGATAAATGATAGGAGGAGGAGTGAGTTCAATGAGAAAAAGCATTAACTTGTTAAAAAGAAATAAATAGAAAGGAAGGAAGTGAAATCTAAGGGAATGGAAATAATGACAAAGTTGAGAGCAACTTGTAAAATAAGCAAAAGAAGAAATAAAAGCAATGCAGTAGTTAATTGGGGCTACTATTTTCCAAAAGGAGATATTTGAAAGAGGCATGATGCAGGGTTTTAATTATCCCATAATCTTTTGGAAAATGTCTTTTGTAATCATTGACCACAAATAATGTTACTTGTGGAAAAGATAATGGTATGGTAACTGATTGCGAATTGAGTATGAGCTAGCAATATGTTTTGCTGCAGAAAAGAGAAATGCACATTTAAACTGCATCAACTCCTTTAAGCTGCGGCATAATTTCCAAAACAAGAAATAATCAATCCTGCCTTCTGTTTGATGGGTTTTCATTTCGAGTAAGTGTACAGGATATGGACACAATGGAACAGGTTTAGACCAGTGAGGAGAATTACCAGCGGTGAAATCTACTTACCTTCCCTACCAGTTTGGAAGGGTGCACCACCATTGCGCGTGCGCGCCATGGTCATGCATGCTTTTTAACCCTATGGACATGTGCAGAAGGCTTTGTGCATGCGCAGAGGGTTAAAAAACAGAAAATGGTAAAGTCCAGGCGGGTGGGCGGAGCCTCGTGCTGCCACCGCTACCAGTTCCCCAAACCATGGGCGGCCGCCGCTACAGGTACGCCTGTACCAGGCTGAACCGGTAGCATTTCACCCCTGAGAATTACATATTGGAGACTACAAAAGTTCTTTAAAGATTCAAGGAGCTGCTATAAAGGAGCTGAGAATTGAAGGAATTCTTACGCAAAATCATAATCTTTCATTAGGACATATATCAATGGTATATATACCAATATGACTCTGGAATGGAACGAATCACACATAAATTAGATACAAAACTTTAAAGAAGTGATTACAGTCAGGGGTGGGTTCCTCCCTGTTTGGACCGGATAACCCGAACCGGTAGCAACCCACTGGTGATGTCACTGTCGGTGCCGTTCCGTGTGCACTGCCATCTTTTTTTGGGATTTTGTGCGAATTTTTCCCCTTCCGTGGCTTGAAAAAGGGCCCGCCCGCCCATGGGTGAATTCTGACCTTTATTTCTTCGCCCGAAGCACAGCTGATGAGTTCCTCAGCTGTGTTTCGGGCTCATTCCTGCTTCTGAGCATGCACGGAAGCCAAATCACACAAGGGGATGCACGCGCGATGCGAACCGGTGGCAAAGGTAAGTGGAACCCATCCCTGATTACAGTACAATAATGGAAAAAACTATAAAAATCAATTATATTTACCAAAAGGTACAATTTAAGAGAAAATAGGTATAAAATATTTTACAGATGGTATATGTAACTCTATCTATAATTACCAGGATGGACAATAGTAACAGTAATAGTACAATATGTGGGAAAAGCTGCAACAAAAAAGTAATTGTCAGACTGGCCACAGCTTACTCCGCAGGTATTAGAGAAAAGGTACTTTTACTAGAGATGCTGAGTGCAGCATAGTGAGATAAGCTCTGAAAAAAAACCCACCACACAAAAATTATATATTGAAAGCAATCACCAATGTACAGAACCATCCCCCCTGTGAGAGTAGTCCAATTAGGTTCCGATGTTTTGGGAATCCAGTGCCTCAGGCGCCGGTGTAAATTCTTTTCCGAGGGCCGCCAATTTTGAAGGCAGGAAGATGGCTCAGTATGGCACCTTTGGTTCCTGTTAGTGTCCACACTTCCCAATTTCCAACAACATTTTTTCACACCTCTTCCCCTCCCAAATACCTCCCCCTACCCGGTTATGGCAGTTGCTAGAGAGCTTCAAAGAAATGGGCAGCTGAGATTCATCCCGCTTTTCAAAGGCATTAGCCCTGGAAAAGAAAGAAAGGAAAATGTAAGTACTCAACCAAGGTCAGGCATTCTGGGTTTCTCAGGGTATTTTTTATGGAAAGCATGGCAAAGTCTGTCAGCTTGAACATGGCATCTATCAACCCACTTGGATTTTGAGGCACGGAAATGTTTCCCTCACCTTGCCTTCATGTTTTCGAGAGTCCAAAAGTTCTTTCACTTCAAAGTGTTGCTTCCCCTCTATGAAAATAGGAAATGGTGTGGGAGGCGAGCGAAATGGGGAGGTTACTTCTGGTTTCAGTAGGCTACAGTGAAATACAGGGTGGATTCTCTTCAGGTTCTTTGGCAATTCTAATTGCACCATGACTGAGTTAATAATTTTGCTAATAAGGAAGGGACCTATGTATTTAGGGCCCAACTTTTTGGATTGTTGGGTGGACTGTATATATTCATGGAAAAGTATACTCTGTCACCCACTTCCTTTGGTTTGGCAGGTTTTTAAAATCAGCTTGCCATTTGTAGATTTCCTGCGCTTCTTCTAGTGCCTTGTTGGCTACTGCCCATGTATTTTGCAATTGTTGCATCCACTCTAGTATAGAGGGGTTTCAGGATTTCTCCAAGGGTAGGTTGGGGTTGCTACAAAGTCCTGGCCCGAGGCTACCTTAAAGAGAGTAAACCCAGTGCTGCTATTATATTATTATATGCCACCTCTGCAAAGGGCAAGAGATCAGTCCAATTGTCTTGTTGATAATTAATATAGCATCTGAGGTATTGTTCCAGTACTGAATTGGCTCTCTCGCACCCACCATTCATTTGGGGGGGGGGTGGGAAGAGCTTAAGCCCTGGGCGGTTCCCATCAGTTTCAAAAATTCATGCCAAAACTGCAAAGTGAATTGTGCAGCCCCTCCCCCCCAGTCTGAGATTATGTGACACCATGAAGCCTTTACACATGTTGCACAAACAGTTTAGTCAGGGCATGGGCTGATTGGGTCTTCAGGCATGGAATGAAATGGACTTGTTTTGAGAATAAATCCATAACCACCCAGATCACAGTGTTCCTTGGACTCTCAGGTAGTTCTACAATAAAATCCATGGAGATTTCTTTCTTTCCAAGGTGCATGGGGGTTCGCCACTGGTTGCAGTAGTCCCATAGGCTTCCCTGGCTGTCTTTTTACCAAGGCACACACTGGGCAACTGGCCACATAGCTCTCAATATCTTTTTTGAGGGATGGCCAACAAAATTGCTGTTTGACTAAATGTAGGGTTTTTACAAAGACAAAATGCCCCACTGCTTTTGAGTCATGGCAAGTCTGAAAAACCATAGCCCACAGGGAGGTGGAGACATATAATTTTGTCCCCCCCCCTCAGGCCAGTCCAACCCTGAGGGTACACTGTTCTTTGTGGGTTATCAGCCAATCATCATCTTTTAAGGCAGTTTTCAGTCTGTCTAGCACCTCACAGGGAATGTCCGGTCCAGCTTTCCCCTGACCCCTCGTGATTACTGCTGCTGCCAATTGGTTTGAAGGAATGACCAGTTGGACGATTTCAGGTCTGACACTGTTTTATTGCAGTAATCTGGACAGGGCATCCTCTAGAAAGTCCCCCCCTCCCGAGATGCAGCGCAGCGTAAAATTAAACTGATTGAAATCAACAAACCCCAGCGGACTTGCTTAGAGGACAACTTCTGCGGGGTTTTTAAAGCCTCCAATTTCTTATGATCTGTTTACACTTCATATAGGTGTTTAGACCCTTCTAGGAAATGCTACCAAGTTAGCAATGCCCATTGAACTGCATAAGCTTCCTTCTCCCACACTGTGCACCTCCGTTCTGTATCAGTTAGTTTTTTGGAAGTGTAGGCACAGGGTTGAAGGATTACCTGGAGGTTCTCTTGTAGCAACATGGCTCCTATAGCCACATCACTAGTGTCCACTTGAATCACAAAGGGGCATCTGGGTTCAGATGTCTTAGCATGGATTCCGCTGCAAATAGCAATGTGAGTTGAATGGTGCCTAGCATTCCATAGTCCATTTTAAGGGTTGACTAGGTTTGGGCTCCCCCTCCCCTTTTTGTTTTAATAGGTGGATGGATAGGGCGATTTGTGCAAAAGAGGGAATAAATTGCTGGTAAAAGTTCACAAATCCTAGGAAGCTTTGAAGCTGCTTCCTTGTGTGAGGGGGTACCCACTCCAGTACTGGCTTAACCTTTTTTTAGGTCCATTTCTACCCCCTCATGGAAGATCCGGTATCCTAGGTATTCTATTTTGTCTTGATGGAACTCATGCTTGGAGAGCTTAATGTACTTTTTAAAAAGCACTGCTCTCATAAGTTTAACTAACAGATTAACAGAGTTGGAAGGGACCTTGTAGGTCATCTAGTCCAATCTCCACCCAAGCAGGAGACCCTACACCAGTGATGGCTAACCTTTTGTGGACCGAGTGCCCAAAGCATGCACCCAAACCCCAAAAATGCAATGCGTATGCAGCCCCCATGCATCTGCTCCACCCCTGTGCATTTGCATGAGGCCCCCCCAACACGCCCCCATGCATGCACCCCCCACATCCCGACAACCAGCTGGCTGGCAGGAGGCGCACATGCATGCATGGTAGAGTTGAACTAGGGTGACGGCTCACATACCCACAGACAGCATGCTGCATGCCACCTGTGGCATGTGTGCCATAGGTTCGCCATCACAGCCCTACACCACAGGTGGGATTCAACTGATTCTCCCCAGTTCGCCCGAACCATTAGTAAATTGCTTATGCAGTTTGGAGAACTGGGTAAAAATAAAGTGCAAGAGAGGTTTTTTTTTTCCTCTCTCGCTTCAGTTAATAGCTCCACTTAACAGTTGCAGCTGGAATGCAGCCGATACATGCTGAATCAAGTCAATAAACAACAGAAATTGACAGGATTAGGGCAGGGAAACCCATCAATCACCCATCTAGGGATGAGATTAACCTCTTCCCTTCAGGAAGAAGGACAAGATTACAAACATTTTCATTATAAAGAGTATTAAGTAACACTTCTGTGATCAGCTGCTACTCCCTGGAGTTTCCCAAAGATTTTATAGCTGCTGTAGTGTTGGCTACCTCTTGTTTCTCCCTGGGGGAAAAGATACAGGATGGGACAATGATGCAGCTTGATCATACAGGCCGTGAATTTAATGCATGTGTGGTCCAGCCAGCTGTATTGCTTCTGCTGTGAAACACCCAATTTAGAACATAGAGAACATAGAATAATAGAGTTGGAAGGGTTAATGGCATTTGGCAGCACACCCAGGCTTTCAATTAGCCTGAGCAGCTGCTCTTAGTTTCTCTCTCAGCTGCTGCATTTGCTTTGAGGGTTGACTTTTTTTAAAAAGGGAAATGGCTGTTTTAAGTTTTTTGCATTGTTTTAGTGGTTCCTGGCACTGTCCTTTTGAGGTGTACTTCCCTCACTCTTTTTGAAAGCCTCTAGTAATGGAGCACCCACAAATTCTGAAGGCAAGGTATTCCATTGGTTGATTGGTCTCACCCTTAGGAAATTTCTCCTTAGTCCTAGGTTGCTAATATCTTTGGTTAGTTTCCATCCATTGTTTCTTGTGCCTTTTGGTGCTTAGGAAAATAGATTGACTCCCTCATTTTTGTAAGAGCCCCTCAAATTTCCTGACAGAACAATTAATCAGTGGAACAACTTGCCTCCAGAAGTTGTAAATGCTCCAACACCAGAAGTTTTTAAGAAGAGATTGGATAATCATTTGTCTGAAGTGGTGTAGGGATTTATGCCTAAGCAGGGGGTTGGACTAGAAGACCTGCAAGGTCCTTTCCAACTCTGTTATTCTATTCTATTCTAAATATTAGAACAGTGCTATTTTATTGTGCTATTTTATTGTGAGTTGGACTAAGGAGAAATTTCCTAAGGGTGAGACCAATCAAGTTGGCCACACCCATCCAGTCACATGACACGTTTCCCACAGAAAACACCTGGAGCCACAAAACCTGGATAGCTGTGGCTGGAGGGGTCCTGTGACTGGGTGGGAGTGACATTGAGTTGGCCACACCCACCCACTCACATGATCACCCATGCCCACCCACTCACATGACCACCACGTCATGCCCACCAAGTCACACCCACAGAACCGGTAGTAAAAAAAATTGAATCCCACCACTGCCCTACACCATTTCTGACAGATGGCAGTCCAGTCTCTTCTTTAAAGCCTCCAGTTACGAAGCTCCCACAACTACTGAATGCAAGCTGTTCCATTGGTTGATTGTTCTCACTGTCAGAAAATGTCTCCTTATTTCTAGGTTGAATCTCTTCTTGATCAGTTTCCATCCATTATTCCTTGTCTGGCCTTCAAGTGCTTTGGAAAATAGGTTGACCCCCTCCTCTGTATGACAGCCACTCAAATATTGGAACACTGCTATCATGTCTCTCCTGGTCATTCTCTAGCCATGCCCAGTTCCTGTAATCATTCTTCATATGTTATAGTCTCTAGTCCCCTAATCAGTGGTGGGTTCCTACCAGAGCTGTCCGGTGCGTAGCTCCGGTAGGGAGCGACTGATTGCACAATTTGCGCGTGGCCGCTCCAGTGCCGTCTCCGCCGGTCCGTCGCACGCGTTGCCATCTTTTTGTGAGAATTTTTGGGCTTTTTTGCTTCTGCACATGTGCGGAAGCAAAATCTCACCAAAATCTCGCGAGGGGACGCGCTCGCACGCGATATTTCTGTGAGATTTTGCTTCCGCGCATGTGCTGAAGCAAAATCGCACGAGGGGGCACATGCACGTAGCGAGCACGCATGCTCCTGAAATGTGGAGATGCGCGCGCAGCGCACCGGTATAGGTAAGTGAGCAACCCGCCCATGCCCCTAATCATCTTGGTTGCTCTTCTCTGCACTTTTTCTAGAGTCTCAACATCTTTTTTTTGTATGGTGACCAAAACTGGATGCAGTAGTCTAGGTGTGGTCTTAGTAAGGCTTTATAGAATGGCATTAGTACCTCACGTGATCTTGATTGAATTCCTCTGCTAATGCAATTTAGGATTGCATTGGATTTTTTGGCTGCCGCTGCACACTGTTACTTCATATTTAATTGATTGTCCACTAAGACTCCAAGATCCCTCTCACAGTTACAGCTATTAAGCCTGGTTTCACCCAGTCTATGTGTATGCTTTTGGTTTTTCTTGCCTAAGTGCAAGACTGTACTTTTCTCTACATTGAATTTCAATTTGTTAGATAGGGCCCAATGTTCAAGTCTGTTGAGATCCATCCGGTTCTTGAGCCTATCATCTAGGGTGTTGGCTATTCCTGCCAGCTTAGTATCATCTGCAAATTTGATAAGTTCCCCTTCTATTCCCTCATCTAAATCATCTATTAAGATATTGAAGAATACTGGGCCTAGAACAGAACTTTGTGGTACCCCACTGCTTACTTCCCTCCATGTAGAAGTAGTATCATTAAGGACTACCCATTGACTATGGTTTGTCAGCCAGTTACAAATCCATCTGACGGTGATGCTATCTATCCCACTTTTTTCTAGTTTACCAAGTAGTAGGTTGTAGTCTACTTTGTCGAATGCCTTGCTGAAGTCTAAGTAGACTATGTCCACAGAATTTCACTGGACCATTAATTTAGTCATTATGTCGAAGAATGAAATAAGATTGGTTTGGCATGATCTGTTTTTAACAAACCCATGCTGACTTCTATTTATTACTTTACTCATTTCTAGATGTTGGCAGATCTGTTTTTTTATTGTCTTTCTTCCCGGTATTGGTGTTAGACTGATTGGTCTGTAATTTCCTGGGTCTGGTATTTTTTTCTTTTTTGAAAATGGAAACCACATCATATTTTTTTGCCCAGTCCTCTGGTAGTTCCCCGATGCTCCAGGATTTTTGAAAGATGTGGTACAGTGGTTCTGAGATGACATCTGTCTGCTCCTTTAGAACTCTGGGATGTAATCTGTCAAGTCCTAGTGATTTATATTCATCAAGATCAGACAGGTGTTCTCTTACCATTTTTTTGCTTATTTTAACTTTTATTTCTAGTCTGTCTTTTATAGTTAAGTTTTTGTTAGGTTGGGCTATAGTTTCTTTTTGCGTGTAGACCGATGCAAAGAATGAGTTAACCAGATCTGCTTTCTCTCTGCTGCCTATTACTTCCTTGCCATCTTCTTTCTTTAGTGTTTCCTTGATTTTTTTTTGTTGTTTATATATTGAAAGAAACTCTTTTAAAATTATCTTTGATTTTTGTTGCAAGTCTTTGTTCATTCAGAACCTTTGCTTTCCTGACTTCGTCTTTGCAGATTCTGGCTATCTGCTGATATTCTGCCTTAGTTATGTGTCCCTCTTTCCATTTTTTTTGTATTTGTCCTTTTTGTCCTTTAGTTTATCAGAGAGATCTTTGTGCAGCCATACTGATTTCTTCTTGTTTTCTTTCTAAGGTCTTTTATGATCATATTTTTCAGAGTTTCCCAAGCTTCTTGAATTGTTTTCCCTTTTAGGATTTTCATCCAAGGAATCTTTCCCAAGTTCTTTCTGAGTTTGTCACCATCAGCTCTTTTTAAATCTAAGACTCTGGTATCATTGTGTTCTATTGCTTGTTTGCATTATGTTGAATTCCAGTATGACATGGTCACACCCACCCACCCAAAGTTTCTGCAGTTTCAACTCCCTCTATCACAGTGATGGCGAACCTTTTTTGGCTCAGGTTCCAAAAGGATGCACACATGCGCAATAGTGTGCGCGCATGTGCCCACGCCCATAATGCAATGCCCCCCCCTGTGCATGTGCACAACCCACGCGTTGCCCCCATGCACATGTGCACAGGCCTCACTGAAGCCTCGGTAAAGTCTCCTGAAGCCTGGAGATGGCGAAAAATGGCCCAACGGGCCAATCGGAATTTCAGAAACGAAACGGAAATGGAGCTGCCCTACTACTTACCTTCAAGTAGTTGCAACTAGGCCTTGCACACCTCGGCCCATTTCTTGTGCAACCAGAAAGGCTTTCCTAAAGGCCTCTGTATCCAATAACAGAGCTCCGGATTGATCTGGAGCTCTGTTATCAGCTGCAGAGGCCTTCAGGAAAACCTTGCCGGCTGCAGAAGAAATGGGCCAAGGTGTGCAAGGCCTGGCTGCAAGTATCTGAAGCTGAAGAAGTTCCTGAAGGCCTCTGACAGCGAAAAGGAGGCCGGGGGGGGGGGGTGACACACACAAGTGAACTTCCGGTTGGCCCGTTGGGCCATTATTCACCGTCCCCAGGCTTTAGGAGGCTTTCCTGAAGCCTGGGGAGAGTGAAAATGGCCGAAAGAAGGACAAAAATCAGCTGATCAGTGCACGCATGCATGCTGGAGCTGACATGGGGCAACGCCTCACATGCCCTCAGATATGGCTCCACGTGCCACCTGTGGCACATGTGCCATAGGTTCGCCATCACTGCTCTATCACTTCTTCATAAGAATTAAGTCCAATATGGCTGTCCCTCTAGTTCCCTCCTCTACCTTTTGGACAACAAAGTTGTCAGCTCGGTTGATCAGGAATCTATTTGATTTTTCACTTGGTGCAGAATTAGTCTATGAGTTGATGTCAGGGTAATTGAAGTCCCCCATTACTATTGGAGTGTGTTTCCTACATATATTTGTTAATTGGTTAGCAAAAAGGACATCTATTTTTTCTGCTTGGTTGGATGGCCTGTAGTATACATCTATGGTAATGTCATTCTTTTTTTTTTCTTTTATATTGACACATACGCATTCTAGGAGGTTTTCGTCTTTGATTTTTGTGCATTTCTGTAGCAATATAGGGTCTTTTACATACAGTGCAACTCCACCTCCTCTTTTATGGGGTCTGGTCTTTTTGAACAGTTTGTATCTTTCTATCAGTATGTTCCAGTCATGGGTTTTATCCCACCAAGTTCCAATGATTCCAACTATGTCATATCTACCTTCATGTATTAATAATTCAAGTTCACCCTGTTTGTTCCCCAAACTTTGTGCATTTGTATATCGGCACTTGAGATGTTTATGTCTCACTCTGGGTATGCTTCCTATGTCTCCTATTTGGTGTTTGAGTTTGCCACACTTTGTATTGGGTGAGTGCAGGGCCATCATGAACCAATTAAAGGTTCAGAGCTCTGGTGTTGTGGAGGGAGACCATCCACTCCACTGCAGTGCCTTCCAAGGCCATATTTATGCTTCTGACCTGAGATGCTTCAGTAGCCAGATCTGCTCTGTACTCCTGCATATAGTTCCATATCTGGGAGAGGAAAAACCCCAGTTTCTTTGGGTGTCCTCCGTACTTCAAGCCCAGGGCTGGGGACCATGGCATCCCCTGCTGTGGGAGGATATGCCCCCCCTTGTGGAAGGGGCTGTGCCACTTGAGCAGCTGGTGGTGGGGCTGCTTGGGCTGGAGAGAGTCCTGATGAGATGGCTACCCCCGTCCCAACCGTGGCCGCCTGCACTATGATGTCATCTCCCATTGGTCCCAGCATAGGTTGAAGTTCGGCCAGCTCGGCAAGGAGTTCTTTGGGATGCCAGTTCTAGAAGGTGTCTCTCAGTACTCTTTGGGCTTGTTCCACCAGGTCCTCCTGTTCGTCTGGCTCCCTTTGAAGTTCTTCATTGCCCCAGGCACTGCGTCATTCCTGTCCCCTGACTCCATCATTTCTCTGGATGTTCCCTGAGGGTTTTCTCCTCCAGTTCTTCATCTTTCATCCCCAGGGTGAGCAACCGCTGGTGTTTCAGGGCTTCCTCATTTTTTTTTGTTCAAAAAGTTTTATTAGTACAAAATTACATAGATAGTAGCTAAATATTAAATATAAAGTACAAACATTTTATTTTTTTCTCCCCCATAACCCACCCCCTTCCCTCCCCCTCCCCCCCGGACTTCCCAGTGATAATACAGGGCATAATATCGATTAAATAAATTTAAATTGTTAATAAAAAAGGAACATTATTTTTTAAAAGCTTCAACTCCAAATTATACACTAATAATATATCGTCTATGTATACAATAATAAAGATACAAAAAGGAAAAGAAAAAAAAGAAAGAGAAATCTCTTTAACAATACAAGAAAAACATAACTAAAATAAAATAGAGGGAAAAAAGGAGAAAAAAAATAAACAAACAAACCTCCTTCCTCCTCCCTTCAATCCTCTACCTTATACAAAGTAGATATTATATAAATAATAGCTAAATATAAAATACAAAAATCTTAAACTGATATTATTAACATTAAAAATAACCTCAAAGATAAATAAAACTTAGCTAAATATTACATAAGTAATCATTAAATATTAAATTTCATCATAATATTAATAACATAATATTATTCTACATCAACTTATTAACTTCAAAAAACAAAAAATCTTTAAAGTCTTAAAAAAAAGAAAAAAACAGATCTTCAACAAATTGTATATATCTAATATTATTAACATTAAAAATAGCCTCAAAGTTATATAAAACTTAACTAAATATTACATAGGTAATCATTAAATAGGGAAGAGAAAAGGAAAAGTACAATCATATTAGTCTCTATCCATCCAATATATTTCAACACCACATCTTTTTGTATCTTGATAGTTGCATCTTTTAATAACTCAATGATTTTGAATTTATCAACTCGTCTCCCATCTGGTCCCGATCCTCCATCTCCTTTTCCCCGACTGTCTGGCTCTGGCACTCCTTTTGGTTTTTTAAATCTGTTTCCTTTTGATCCAACAGGGATGGCTTCCCCTCCTCCTCCTCTTTTATTTTCATACATCCTTCCTCTGGAATTTTAGATATATCAGCCTTTAAGACATTGACATAAAATTCAGTAGCTTTTTTTATCGTATTAAGCCGGTATCTTTTTCCAGAAAATTTCACTGCTACTCCTACTGGTGCTTCCCATTTATATTGTAAATTTAATCTTTTGAATTCATCAATCAAAAAAGTGTAGCTTTTTCTGGCTTTAAGCATTTTAGAGGGGATTTCTTTCCAAATCTTTAATTCCTGACCATTCACCTTCAGATTATTGTTGAACGTTGCCTGTATAATTCTATTCCGTAGAGCTCTTGTAGTAAAATATATGACAATGTCCCTTGGTAAATGTTTTTGTTTAGCATGCCACGAATTGATTCTGTATATCTTGTCGATTTGTGTAGCCAATTCCATTTTAGAGATTCCAGACACCTGATCCAATGCATCAACCATCCTTCCTTTTAAATCTTCATATAATCCCTCCTTCAAACCTCTGACCCTTATAGCAACTTCCATCGATCTGAACTGTGTCATCAACACCTCTGTTTCAAAATTTGCAATGTCATTTTGAATTTTATCTATATATTTCACCGAGGTTGCCAAAACTTGTTTATTTGTTTCAATACGTTCTGCCAAAACTTCAATATTTGTTGCTAAACCTTTGCAAACCTCTAACACGTCCAGCCTGAGTTGTTGATTCATATTCTTCAAAGCAGCCTGCATTTTTTTGTCTATCTCACTAATTTTCTGATTAAATTCCAAAGTCAGTTCATGTTTCATAATCTTTAAATTATTTAATAAACTTTCAGGTGTCAAAGGCTGTAGAGATGTTAACTCAGTATTAAGTTGCATTTTAGAAATATATCCAGAGGGATAGTCATTTCTTTTACTCAAAACAATCTTTCCAGATTTTGAAGCCATTATGGTGTTTCAAAAGAGTACAAAGAAAAAGGAAAAAAAAAGCCAGATGCCTAATTAAAGTTCTTTCCAATTTCAAAACCAGGTAGTCTTTTATTATTAAAAATCTTTCAATTATAACTTTAATCCAGGGTTAGGAGACAGAGAAAGAAAAGCAATTTTTCCAAGTCAAAAGTTTCCATAAGAAAAAAAAAAGCCTCTGGGAAAACGAAAGTCACTTTCACTTCTCAATCGCCATATTGTTACTTTGTTTCCTTTGTTTCCTTGCTGAAGTGAAAGCTTGCCCAGGAGTTGAAAAAAAAGAAAAAAGAGGTTTCAGTACTTGCCCATCTCACGCCTGTTTCTCTCTGTCTGCTTCTATAAATCAAAAGTGGTTGTAAATTCCATTCTGGAAGCAGCGGCCGGTCACGACATCTAGCTCCGCAAAAGCGGAGGTTTCCTGATTCTCGGAGCTGGAGACAGGCTGCATGGGGAGCTCTCCCTTCACGCCCCTAGATGGCTCCTAGGGCGCTGGGGGGGCTCTACCCCACCTGTCAGGCTCTCATCTCTCCCCTTTGCCCAGGGAAGAGATTTCAAAGCCGCCAGACAGCTGTTCTGGCGGCTTTTTACGAGGATCGGAAAGGCGCCCGACGAAGGGACGTCGGCGATGGCGCGATCCAAACCGGAAGTCTCAGGGCTTCCTCATTGATGCTCATGTTTCCCAGCCACTTGAGCTCCTCTTTGGAGGGGGTGTGGCTTGACAGGGGGCCCTCTACAAGTTCCAGCTTCTTCCAAGCCACTTTCATGGCTTGTTATTTTTTGCTGAGTCCCCTCAGTAGACATTGGTCTCCTGGTTGATTGCTACAGCAGAGCTTGCCTATTGTCAGACTGGCCCCAGCTTATTCCCTAGGAAACAATGACCCTTGACTCCATAGGTGTTAGAGAAAAGATACTTTTACTAGAGATGGTGAATGCAGCATAGCAAAGCAAGCTCTGAAGAAAAACCGCATGAAAATGACAGGCAAAGTCACTGAATTCACAATGAGGCTGGACTCTAGCTTGAAGCAGGTCCTTTGGAAGATGACTGAGGCTCAGTTTAGCACCTTAATCCTGTTGGCCCGATGAGGTAGACAGAGTGATTGTGACTGTTCACTTAGTCACCTCTGTTGAGATGCATGTCTTCCTGATTGGTTAAGGCCTCCCAGGAGTTGATGTGTGATTGCATCTTGGCAGAGGTAAATTCCTCTTTGAGAAAAGGGAGTGGTTTACCCCCTCCCAAAGAGGTCATCACTGGCTCTCTGTTCTGGATACTTTTTGTCCAGTCTCTAACTTCTCTTTCTTATGACTTATGGCAGAAGCAGGATAGGGCACTGCATCTGTCCTTGTCTTGTTGATCTCTCAGCTTTGATACTGTCAGGCCTGCCTCCATTGAAAACTCAAGAAAGAAAACCCCCAACTCCGTTGGATTAGAGAAGAGGTACTTTTACTAAATTTGAAATGATAGCAGTGAAAGCAAGGCAAGAACTGAATCAAAATGTGTGAAAGTTACACATTGAAAGTCACCCCAAATCCCTCCCTGCAGGGTCCAGCACTAACTGTCCAATCAACCTCCAGTATGATGTTATGGGAAAGCTCCTCTGCTGATATTTCTCGCTTCTGGAGTCTCAGGACAGTTAGCCTTGATGGAGTATAAACAACCCCACACAGTAGCACTATAATTCATGAGTGCAAATCTCCCTTCCATTTCTCATGGGACAACTGCACACCAGCTCGCTTCCCCAACCCAAATGCCCATGGCCCTCCTCCCCATTTCTATGGCAGCTGAGAACAAGCAAGCTTCAGAAACCCATGCTGGAGATCTGGCTGGGGACTTTCCTCTCCCTCCAACATAAAATTCAGATTTAAGATTGGACCATGGAAAGAAATATCTATGAACTTCATTGTGGAATTGCCTGGAAGTGGGGGGGGGGACACTGTTATTTGGGTTGTTATTGATCCTTTGTCAAAACAGATGCACTTTGTTCCCTACCCCAAGATTCCCTCTGCAAAAATACTAGCTAAACATTTCGTACAATGTGTGTATAGGTTGCATGGTGTGCCTGAACACATTATTTCAGATACAGGAGTGCAGTTTACATCACAGTTTTGGCAGGAATTTTTGAAACCGTTGGGAACCACCCAGTACTTTAGCTCCTCTCATCCTCCCCAAACTAATGGGCCATGTGAGAAGACCAAATCAGTCCTGGAACAGTACCTCAGGTGCTACATTAATTACCAACAGGACAACTGAGCTGACCATTTGCCTTTTGCAGAGGTAGCATATAACTATTCTGTGCATAGTAACACAGGGATCACCACATTTAAGGTGGCCTCCAGTCAGGACTTTGTAGCTATGCCAGAGCTGCCTCAAGAGACCATCCTTTAAGACAGGGGTCCCCCCAACCCCTGATCTGCAGGCTATTGCCAGGCTGCAGTCCATTTGGAACCTGACTGTGGAAGTGATGAGTGAGTGTGTGCATTTGCGCACGTGTGAAGCTGCATTTGTGAAAGTGGTGCTTGTATGCACATGAAACCATCCCCTCTCCCCTCCTACCACTTCCACCTGTCTGCCGAGCCAGAATGGTTAGAGACTGCTGCTTTAAGAAGAAGGATCCTTCAACTCATTAAGCCTCCTGCCTATAATTTCCTTGAAAATGTTTTCAAAGCTCTTTATAGCTGTGTCATTATTTCCACATGAATCAGTAAGGACATTTTTCAGTGTATTTAAAACATCTTGGGGACTATTTCTATAACATCCTAAAAGTATGCAAAGACGGGCACCACATTTCTCTCAATAAGTTGCTTCCATCTTTCTCAGTAGAGAATCTCCCATTAGTACTACTGTTGCTTCCTCCTCTTCCCTTTCTAGAATTTCAGCCCAAGGCTTGCAGAAATTGCTCTTCATCCAAGTGACTGGAATCATAATCCCTTTCGTCGTCATCATCATCATCATCATCATCATCATCATCATCATCATCATCATCATCATCATCATCAAAATTCCAGAACAGTGATAGCGAACCTTTTTCTTCTTGCATGCCAAAAGTGGGAGTGTGCGCGCACATTAGTGTGCGTGTGTGCTGGCACAACCCCCCATGCACACCACACTGTACATGCGCACATCCCCGTGCATACGCCCTCCCGTTGGGCTGATTTTCACCCTCAGGCTTCCCTGAAGCCTCCGGAGTAAGAAAAATGGCCCAACGGGCAAACTGGAAGTTCAGAAAAACAGACTTCCGGTTTGCCCGTTGGGTCATTTTCACACTCCGGAGGCTTCAGGGAAGCCTCTTGAAGCCTGGGGAGGGCAAAAACTGCCTTCCCCAAGGCCGAAAATCAGATGACCAGTGCACGCATGTGCACTGGAGCTGACATAGGGCAACACCTCGCGTGCTTTCAGATATGGCTCCACGTGCCACCTGTGGCACGTGTGCCATAGGTTTGCCATCATGGTTCTAGAACATGAGAGATCTTGCCAGAACTTAGTGTCTCATTCTGCTTCTTATTCTGCCCTCCATTTGGCTTTCTGTCTCTTCTAGGAAGCTTCTTGGTGTGAAAATCCCTTCATGAGTGTAATTCATCTTTCTTGATAAATGGGAGGAGGCGATTCAACAGTTCTGCTTCTAGTCTTCAACTTTTCTTCTAGGAGGGCAATCAGCATGCACTTTGCAACTGGGATCTTGGAGAAAATCAAGCTGTCATCTGAATATATACTCCTGATCTCTGAGCTCACAGTTACAATGTGCTGGAACAATTCAGAGGATATAGGCCATAGAGGCCAAATTATTTATAGTGGGTGAATTATTCATTCATTCATTCATTCATTCATTCATTCATTCATTCATTCATTCATTCATGCCAGTTTATAACCTCACAGTTTAACCATGAATCCTGTAGCCAAAAATGGGAGTTTCAGTTTCGGTCACAATTCAGAGGATATAGGCCATAGAGGCCAAATTATTTATAGTGGGTGAATTATTCATTCATTCATTCATTCATTCATTCATTCATTCATTCATTCATTCATTCATTCATGCCAGTTTATAACCTCACAGTTTAACCATGAATCCTGTAGCCAAAAATGGGACAACCTGGTTTTTGATGAAATTTTCTTTTCTTTTTTTAGTGCAGATTGCAAGCCAATTCCCCAGGCCATCATTGGCAAAGGAATAGCTGACAGCTAAGAAAAAATAAAGTGAGCTGTATTTGGTGAGCTTCCTCTTCTCCTGTTCATGTAAAGACAACATTAAGGTAAAACTATCACAAAGGACAATTTAAAAAACTCGTTGGAAAAACTGGGATTAGATGTTTGCTTTTGTTTTGTTTTTGTTTCAAAGGATATCATAGCATTGAAGACACAGTGAGTAAAAAGTATTTATGCTAATGCTAAGTAAAATTTCTCAGAACTTGAAACCACAGGACATACCTGTTAAGGAGTTGTTGTGCTCTTGCGCATGTGCACAGCGAAATGTGTTGTTGCAGTTTGATATGAGTTGCTATTCAATCAATAAACTGATACGTTTAAAGTATATACAAATAGTTTACTTAAAGAAGTAGCAAAGTTCAAATAGGAGTCCAAAGTCATACACGGTAAGTCAGTCAATACGAAGAATCTTCTTCTTGCCTATCTTTTAACTAGCAAACAAAGATTACAGCTAACAAACAAATCTATACTATCACAGATAGTTACGCTTTACACAGCAGCTCTTCACAGTACTTTCACACAGACACGAAGTCAATTACTCAACAGTGAAGCAGCAGAGACAATCAGCAGAGAGAGTCAGAATCAGCAGGAAATCAACAGAGCACTGAATGAGCATGCTCTCTTGCTCCCTTTTATAGTAATCATCCTACAATAGATTTAAAGCAATATTCACATAAACATTGATTTGTGGCTTGTTCATAGATTAGCAAACCCAATCGTTTGAACAGAGTCCTAACAATACCAAGTCATCCCAAGTGCTTGGTTTTTCTTGAAAATGTTGATTCATTGATTTATGTGCCGCTCCCAAAATCCTTATTAGCAACAAAAATATTTGTTAATCAAGATGTTCTTAATAACTAAGTTGAAGATGTTTAATCACTTTCCACTTTTCATACTTTTTTTCACTGAAATGATCAAGAGCACTGTAGTTCCCCAAGTTAGGTTTTGATGTTCGTACAAACTTTCAGCTTTCTCACACTTAAAATATTTCAAAATACATACTGGGGCATACAATTTAGATAAAATATTTTAAGTTTTAAATGGAAACTTCATACTAACTTCATAGTGGAGTTTACAGGTACTATCACAATGAATATTGAAATTTTATTTGAAGCTTTTGTTGGAGGAAGTTATCATTCATTTATTTCAGTGGTGAAATCTAAAAAATTTTCCCTACCGGTTCTGTGGGCGTGGCTTGGTGGGTGTGGCTTGGTGGTCATGGTCATGTGACCAGGTGAGCTCAAAAACCAACTTTCACACTTCACACACAAACAACACAAAAGCCACACAACTGACTCACACACAATGCAAAAGCAGCTGACCTCACACAAAATGACCCCTGCAAAAGCAGGAACCTCACAGAGTCACAGTTACAAGCATATAGGTAGTTTTAAAAAATGCTTTAAAAAAGTAAAAAAAAGGGGGTCAATGATCCCCCTCTCAGCTGATTGTCAAACAGCGGAGAGTCGGGACTTTTAAAAAACTTTTTAAAGCATTATTTTACTACCAGCTCCAGGGAATAGATAGTAAAAATGCTTTTAAAAAAGTTAAAAAAAAGGTTCATCAGCTGTGACAATCAGCTGTGCTGTGTGATCGTGGAAAACTTTTTTTTTACTTTTTAAAACCATTTTTACTACCGGTTCGGAGAATTTGATAAATTCTATAATAGAATAAAGGATTCATTAACTTCTCTTTATATACAATAGAACACATGAAGTAATATATACAATACCAAGAGTAGATTCTTCCAACATGGTAGTAGTTACAGGCAAAACACAGGCAGAGGAGAGAACAGTTTCAGTTTCGGTCAGCAGACTCAGAGCTCAGCACAGCTAAGCCATGCCCAGACTTCTTGCTTAAGTTTCTGTTTCCAAACAGTCCCATTGGCTGATCTGTTGCCATGCCTATTCATTGGCTGACCTTGTTACCATGTCTCCATTCCAGTTCATGAATATTCTGATAAATTTTACCCTTCATTATCTCCCTGGGGGAGGAACTTCCTGACTAAGACCTTATCACAATTGCCCCAATACAATAGCACTGAGGAGAAGGTAGTCAACTCGATCATTTCATCCTGCTAGATAGGGGCCTCTGCACTTACCAGAGCACAGAAAGCTCCCACAGAAAAAATAGCTGGTGACATAGTTCATGCACTAAAAGGGGCTCTAACAAGATGAGTGGTCCAAGCTCCACAAGGGAGACCTCTCATTAAGGGGCAATCTGGCATGGGTAGGAAATAGACTATATGTGTCCACTATTCAGTGGACCTTAGTCTTGCAGTGTTGTCATGGCACTAAAACTGTGGGACACTTTGGATTTGTGAAGATCTTCCATCTCATTAGATGCCAGTTCTGTTGGCCACACATGAAAAAGGACATTGAAAACTATGTGGCTGGCTGCCTGATAAGTGCCTTGGCAAAAAGAAGCTCAGGTAAAACCCTGGAATTGTGCAGTCTGTGGCCAGCCCCACAGCCCCTTGGAAGGAAATATCAATGGACTAGAATTAGCTGAGAGTGTGGGGAATGTGATAATTTGGGTCATAACTGGGCCAACGTCCTCCCCTTTGTAAAGGTTGCCTACAATAACTCTGTGCACAGCGGCATGGGTTTTTCACTGCTCCTAGAGGCGACTGGCCTGGACTTTTCCTGGACCTATGCAAGAGCTTACCCAACACACTCCCCAAAATGCCTTGTTGGCAGACTGGGTAAAAAGTCTAAACCCTACAGAACACCAGCCCTGTGGTCCACAAGGCACTAGACGAGGTGAGAGAGACTTCTTTCCCTTTTTAGCATGAAACATTTCACTGCTTATTCAAGTAGCTTCTTCAGCATGACTCAACTTCCAGACAATTCTGCCTGGATGACTGAGAATCTTCATCGACATATTTCTCCCATGTAATTTCTTTCCATTTCACACCTACAATAGAAGCAGGCTCTTTTTCTTGTCTGTAGTTATAGTGAATGCCAGTGTCATGGCCTGTTGGCTGCTGGCCCCTCCAGCAGATGAATCAGATGAGGAGGTGGAGTGGGAGTCAGGGCCAGCTTCAGGGCAATCTGAGAGCTCCAAGGGGGAAAGAGGGAATGGAACTGTCAGAGAGAGAGAGAGAGAGAGAGAGAGAGAGAGAGAGAGAGGGAGGGAGGGAGGGAGGGAGGGAGGGAGGGAGGGAGGGAGGGAGGGAGGGAGGGAGGGAGGGAGGGAGGGAGGGAGACGGAGACGGAGACGGAGACGGAGACGGAGCCTGGGCCATCCATCAGCTCCCAGATGGAGAGTTAACAGCCCCCAGATCTGGAGGTGGCTGATGAGGAACAGGAGGAACAGCTGGGTCCCCTGCCTGACATGCGGATGTGCAGAAGGCAGAGGAAGAGAGAGCAGCGAGAGCTATGGGCCGGTCCTCAGGATGGAAGAGCCACCACTGCTAGCTAAGCGCCACCCTAGCTCTGAGGATAAAAGGCAGGGAGCAGAGATGAATAGGTGTGGCAGACAACTATTCATCTCCCTGTCGGTCAGCCACTGATAGTCTGAACTTCTGAATCCTGTCTGGAGCTGTATTGGAATTCTTTCTTGGAATCAGTGGAACTGAGAGTCGGGCGTGCCTTTGGAGCGCGTGTGTGTATGTCTCCGCTGCTGGAAAAAGAGTGAGTGTACCTTCCAGGACTTCCGTTATGAGTGTGGTGAGTGAGAGACTACTGGTGCATTGGAGTCAATTCAGAGGAAAAGGGAGCGAGCTTTGCTTTCCGCAGGCACTTAGATACTTTGTTAGCCTGGAGAGAGAGAGAGAGAGAGAGAGAGAGAGAGAGAGAGAGACAGACAGACAGACAGACAGACAGACAGACAGACAGACAGACAGACAGAGAGAGAGAGAGACAGAGAGACAGAGAGACAGAGAGACAGAGAGACAGAGAGACAGAGAGACAGAGAGACAGAGAGAGACAGAGACAGAGACAGAGACAGAGACAGAGACAGAGACAGAGAGTGTCACAGACACAGACACAGACACAGACACAGAGAGACAGAGACACTTTGCCGGGGTTGCTGGCATTCCTAATAAAGGGAACATTTAGTTAAAAACAGCATGCTTGTCGTGTTTGAGAGCCGGGTCAGAACAGCCAGGGGCTGCAGTGGTTAGGACATATTTGATAATTAAATGCAGACATGATATATGCTGGATGTATGTTCAGAATTTGTAGGGGTTTCCTGTGACAGGGAGGTGGTCTTTTCCTTTAAGACATGTTAAACTTATTAGAATAGTTCTATTTTAGTTTCCAGGTATTTCATATCACAAAATGGCAAGAAATCATACCACCAATTTTCAGCAATCACATCATCAAAATTAAGTGATATACCATGTTTCCCTGAAAATATGACCTACCCTGAAAATTAGACCTAGCATAATTTTTCATGCTGCTTGCAATAAGCCCTACCCCCAAAATAAACCGTAGTTTAGAGTGTCATCAACGGGGGGTGAGGCAGTGGGCATGGCCAGCATAGGAGGTGGTGAGCACGCACGTGGGGCCAGACAGTTTCTGGAAGCAACTGCAGCCTGCGCAGGGGTGGAGGGAATGGACACGATCTGTCCCACCATCTGTCTTTGTGGAGTGTGCGGTAGAGCTGGAGCACCAGATTGGACAGCGGGGGCTGAGAACACAGGGGCTGCACCATGGCACCATGCCCACCCCACCACTTGCGTTGCCTCATAGCAGCGGCACTGGCAGAGGCACGGGTGGGGTGAAGGAGGCATGTGAACTTGCCCAGCAGCTGGAAATGATGGGGCTTTTCATCACTCACTTGCGAAGGAAGGAGAAGGAGGGAAAGGGAGAGCGGTCTCTCAAGGGCTGTCTCTTCACCGGCTGCTCACAGGAACTTGGCACGGAAGGGTCTGTTTCTTTCAGATTTGTCCCGGCCCTCCCATCCCCTGTGAACCTGGCCTCCCTCATCGGAAGAAGAAGTAGAGCTAGGCTGGGCTGAAGCAGAAGAGAAATGGAGGGGGTAGAAGCCACGCAGCTAAGGACAAGGGGCTCTCCCACCTCTCCACGAAACCTCTTGGGAGACACGGCATGCAAGAAGTAAAGTGTAAAAGCCGTGCCTATTGAACCAAGTCAGCAGCGGTGGCTGAATCAGAACAAAACACTGTGAGTCCAGGCACCCTTTTCGTTTGTTGCCTCCTTTTTGGGAAGTGTTTCACTCCTGCTGGTGTTATTCAGATTACATCCTGACATGTTTTGGAAGGGAGAAGGTACAGCTGCTGTTGCCTGTGCTGGGGTTTGCATGGCGGCAGTGAGAGACTGCAGGATTTATTTTTATTTCCCTTCCAAAACATGCCAGAATGGCACCGGCAGCAGACAGAGGCATGGAGCCACCCACTCTGTGTCCAGCAGCCGCTGTAAGCACATTTCGGGAAAGAGTCGAGTCCTGGTTTTCGCTTTTGACGCACTCACCACTCACTTGCAGCAACTGGCACGAGCAACTTCCCATGCTGCTGCTGACCTCGTGGGAGATCTTCACCCTCCTGGCAGCGCTGCTCTTGGCTGCCTTGCTGGGCTGCTCCTGCCTGGTGTGGGGCAAGTCAGTCGAGATCTACAACCACCGGAGTGCCCCTCCCGCTACCAGTCTGCCAGGGCCCCTTCACCAGCGGCTACCGGTGGAGCCATGCCGCCTCACCTGCCACAGCCTTCAGGCTGCTGAGTGCCTTCTGCAGGTCTACTCAGTGCTGCAGGTTCCAGGCTATGAGCTGAGCCCGGCGCTATTTGGGCCCTGGTGGGCTCTAGCTCTCATACTGGCTGTGCACTCTGGAGGCACTCCAGGGCACTGCAGAGGTCATGTATCAGGAGTGAAATGCTCCCGATTCGGGTGGGCCAGTCGGTCGTCATAGAGCCGATAGCGATTGCAGCGCAAGGCTTCCCCCACCCGCTTCCCCCATCCGCCTGGACGCCGCCATTTGGGTGCTTTTACCCTCTGTGCATGCGCAAAGCGTTCTGCGCATGCACAGAGGGTAAAAGAACCCAAATGGCAGCGTCCAGGCGGATGGGGGAAGCGGGTGGGGGAGCCTCGCACTGCGATCGCTATGGGCTCTATCGGCTCTATGACGACTGACCGGCCCGCCTGAACCGGGAGCATTTCACCCCTGTCATATATCTGGGATGACTCCAGGGGTGGGTTTTACTTACCTTCCCTACCGGTTTGCATTGCATCGAAAGTGCACATTTTGCCCTCTGCCAGCAAAAACAGAGCTCAGAAGGGCCACATGCGGGCCTCCCAAGCTCCTTTTTCACTGGCAGAGGCACCACAGGCCAGTCCTTTGCTGTTTCCAGGGCAGCCCTGTGGGCCAGATCTAAGCACCCCACGGGCCAGATCTGGCCTGCAGGCCTTGAGTTTGACACACCTGTGCTAGAGAGTTCTTTACTAAACCTTTTTATGCATTATTTCTCTACCTTGAATCTCGGATTTGTCATTTCCTTGCCTACATATTTTTCTTCTCTTCTGTTCACGGAGACCTTCCTGGATGTTCCCACACTCTGGATGAAGTCCAAACAAGTTATATAGGTTTGCTAGCTTAAGTGAGCTACACAAGGAATGCATCATGTGGCAGGATCACTTCTGAGGAAGAATGGTGCTTTCCTGGGGGTGGAAAATGGAATTGTCATCATAGAAAGAATGAATTGTGCAGTTTCTCTTTTGTAACCTGGAGAATAATTAAGATAGATGGGTAGATGAATTAGCTGTCCTGCAAGGTCAAAAGTGGATTGCCTTATTACTCTATTATTTCACCGTTGTGCAGCCATCACCACTAACACCTTTTTCATGATATTTTGTACATCCGTACAAAAAAAGGGGGGAGCGGGGGTGGTGGAGAGAGAGAGAGAGAGAGAGAGAGAGAGAGAGAGAGAGAGAGAGAGAGAGAGAGAGAGAGAGAGAGAGAGAGAGAGAGAGAGAGAGAGAGAGATACAAATTGATCGTTTGCTGGTGAAATCAGTCTTCGTCATTGCCAGAAGTGCTTGGATTAATGGGATTGAAGGCTGCTGGAGGTTCAGGCAGAAAGACATGTGAAAAAACAAGAGAAATTGACTTGTACCCTTGGGAATGGGATTGATGTGACTCTCACTGAGCTGTTGCTGTTGCTTCTTTCACCAACATTCTAAAGATGAAATTTGTTTGATACAAACTAGTGCCAAGAGCCTTAAAGATGGTCAGTTCTCAGAAAATGAAGATCACCCTTTTCCTTTTCTTTCCTTAAGTGGAATGTTTGGCAGCCTTTGCCTTAGACAGAAACCTGACTTCTTGGCCATATTCTGCAACCAATTGCATCATAAAACAGAAGAGTCTTTCTGGATTAGGCCATATAGTCCAGCTCTTTCTGTTGTCTTCTAAAAAAAACTACAAACACATGGTGGTATCAGACATCTGAGAAGGAGCAGAAAAGAGCACAAAAGCTTCCGAGTCTTCCTTTACTTAAGATAATCTATATATACTGTATATATATAAAAGTGAAATCCACTCACTCATCACAAAATCTCCAGAACCGTAAAGCCCAGAAACCTGAAATTCAGCACGTATGTTCCTCTTGGCTTCTAGGTGCTTGCTAAGAAAGGATTTTTCAAAATGACCATCAGATTATTAGTAATTCTAATACAGTAATTAACATGCTCTGATGCTAAGGAGTTAGACATTCTACTCCCCCTCCCCACCTGAAAAGAATTCTGTTTCAACTGCCAGTGGGTGTGGCCAGCGTGTGACTCATCCGGCCTGCGGGCTGGGAGTTTAGACATGCTACTCCATGCTAAGGAGTTAGACATTCTACTCCCTCTCGCCGCCTGAAAGGGAGAGAAGGGGATAAGATAGGAGAGGCTTCTGTGGGGCAAGCCTGAGGGAGAGAAGGGGATAGGAGAGGATCAATGGGGCCAGCCCGAGGGAGAGAAGGGGGATCGGAGAGGCTTCTGTGGGGCAATTCTGAGGGAGAGAAGGGGAGAGGAGAGGAGAGGCTTCTGTGGTGCAAGCCTGAGGAAGAGAAGGGGAGAGGAGAGGCTGATCATAACTACTCATTAATGTTCAAGCTTTAACTGTCAATTTATCAAGCCCAATCACATAGTTTCGTAGCGAAGCACAGGTATCCAGCTACTAGTATCCTATAAAGGTCACATTCTTCCCTTTGTTTGTATTTGTCATCTTGGTTTGGGAAACTGTGCATTGCAGTTCTCCTGCTCCCATGTTTTCTTGGCCTTTATGTACTATCACATTACTGGGAGAAGATAAGCAAAATGTCCTCCCTTCTTTTCGATATTACAGTTTGCCAAGAAAAGAAGCAACAGCAGAGATATTACTTCGAGACCTGCCTCGTGGCTTTTAGAAAAGTGACAACAGAGTTGAATAGAAAGAGCCTGAAATTCTTCTCCAAGAAAGGATGCAGTGGTAATCTGCTGACAATCTTCTATCTCCCCACTGATTTCCAAGGTTGATTCAGCTGATGTGAGACTGGTGTCTCTAGCATAAGTTTAGATCTCAGCTAGAAAATTTCCGAGGATTACAAAAGGTAAGAAACATTTTGGATCTCTCTGGATCTGTTCCATTCAAGCTTGGCTAAGTACCAGAGAGTTTCAGCATTGAAGTTGATGTGAAAAGAATGGTTATGGCTAAGAGGGAAATCGATGCCAAGCATGGGAAGATGGATTAAAAAGATTGAAATGACTCACAGGCTAACACAAGACACTTAGAACAGAACTAACCTAGGTAAAACAATTGAAAGTGAATTGAGCAAAGGTTATTCTTCTTAAGCCAGCTAGTGACTTTATGACACATCCATGTAGCTTGACAATAAAAGGGAAATAGCAATAGCACTTAGACTTATATACTGCTTTATAGTGCTATGCAGCCCTCTCTAAGCGGTTTACAGAGTCCACATATTGCCCCCAACAATCTGGGTCCTCGTTTTACCGACCTCAGAAGGATGGAAGGCTGAGTCAACCTTGAGCCTGGTGAGATTTGAACTGCCAAATTGCAGGTAGCCAGCAGTCAGCAGAAATAGCCTGCAATACTGCAATCTAACCACTGTGCCATCACAGCTCATGGTTGGCCATGGCTTCTTTCCATATGTTTTTCAATTTCAATTTCCCAGTCTAGCCTACAACTTTTTTTATTTCTTGGTACTCTTTCACCTAAATATTAATCAGGTCCATCAAAGCTGTCAGTAGGTTTTACATTTAAAAAAAAGTCAAGATATCAGTCATAGCAGTTTGATTGAAGCCCTGTGTCGCCTAAAAAAACAGGTAGAACTTCAGTTGCATCATCAAGGGCACCATTTTGAGTTTTTTTAATCACACCCTGAAAATACCCTGAGATCCTTCTCTACTTAGCTTTAAAAAAAATCAGCCTCGGTCACTTAGTGTCAAGCTCTTTGGATAGTTGATTCAAAATAAAATAATTTTTACTGAGCATAAATCATGTAGTTTTAAGATTTGTTAAAGTGAAAGATTTTAAGTTTAAAAAATTTCAACAGATCAACGATTTCCATTTATCTCCTAAGAGGTGGAACCTGTTGTAATTTATTTCTAGTGGCTCTTCTGTTAAGCATTCTACATTCTGTAAGTGGGGAGGAGATGGGATAGTGGATGAGCATGCAGCTTTTGATGATTGGGTAGTGAAACTGCCAATCATATCGGTTTGCTCTGAAGTGAAGTCCCTTCAAGTCAGTCTCAAGTATTGTACATATTCAAATAGGATTCTTCTCAGCCAAAGGGAAGTACCGTATTTTTCGGACTATAAGACGCACTGGTGTATAAGACGCACCGAGATTTCAAAGAAGTAAGTAAGAAAAAAAAGTTTTTGTCCTCCCCGGCCCCCAGGAGCACTCTGCAAGCCTCCCAAACCCTCTGCACACCCCATTTTTTGCAAAAATGGACCTGTTTTTCACCCGTTTTTGTGAAAAATGGGGCACACAGAGGGTTTGGGAAGCCTGCACAGTACTCCTGGGGGCTGGGGGGAGGCAAAACACCCCTGTTTTTGTGAAAACTGGCCCATTTTCACCTGTTTTTTGGAAAAATTGGGTGCACAGAGGATTTGGGAGGCCTGCAGAGTGCTCCTAGGGGCTGGGGGAAGGCAAAAACACCCCTGTTTTTGCAAAAAATAGCCCATTTTTTGCCCATTTTTTTGCAAAAACGGGGGTGCATTTGCCTTCCCCCAGCCCCCAGGAGTACTCTGCAGGCCTCCCAAACTCTCTGCGCACCCCATTTTTGCGAAAAACGGGCCCATTTCTTGCAAAAATGGGATGTGGGGGCGGGGCTTCGGGAGGCCAAAAATGGCTGTATTCGGTGTATAAGACGCACCGACATTTCCACCCTCTTCTGGGGGGAGGAAGGTGTATCTTATACTCCAAAAAATACGGTAGTTTGCCACTACTGGCAGTTTGCCAGAATAACCTACAACCCTGCTATTACTTGGTCTCCCAGTCAAAGATCAACCAGAATGAATACTGCATAGCTTATTCAATTTCATTGAGGGCCACATCAGGGTTGTGTTTGACCTCAGGGGGGCTCGGGGGCATGGCCAGAGTGTGTGTGGCCAGCTCAACGTCACTCGTGTCAGGGGTGCCTGTAGCAGCCTGAGCGCTCTGCCAGTGAAAACAGGCTCCCGAGCTCCATTTTTGCCTGCAATGGCCTCGCAACCCTCTGCAAGTAAAAATGGAGCTCTGTTTTTGCTGGCAGAGACACCATAGGCTGGTCCTTCACTGTTTGCAGGGTGGCCCCACGGACCAGATCTAAGCACCCTGTGGGCCAGATCTGGCCCCTGGGCCCTGAGTTTGATACCCCTGTGTTAGAGCAAAAATATAATCATACAAAATGAAGTCCTTAGCAACAAGGAACATGTTTGCTGAGATTATGGCCATTGACTGCAAGTTTGAGGATGAATCTGTCGATCTCTGAATTCAACCTCTCCTCCCCTGCTTTTCTTATTAAACCAGTATTCAAATGTAATTTTTAAAACATATTTTAATGTGATCTAATACCTTAGCCTTTTAATATGCTGAACTTCTGAACCAGCAATTGGAGGCAGATCTTCGTGAAAGACAGCACAAGTCAGAGAAAATAATCCTGCCTGAGGGGAGTGGTAGCCACAGCAAGGTATTGTATGATGATACAAACAGAGGGCCAAACAGAGCATCAGAGGGGCACACATGGCTGAGAGGCTGGACAGGAGACATAAGGTAAGTGACCCAGTGCATCAAGTTGGGTGGGGGGGAAGCAATTGTGGGGAGTATGAGGCCCAAATGGAGCTTCTGAGAGGCGGATCCGCCCCTCAGAAGCTCCATTTGGGCCTGCAACATGCCAGGTGAGGCCGCTGGCGGCCCAAACGGAGCTCCATTTTGGCCGGCAATGTTCAGGACACCAGCCCTATGGTCCACAAGGCACTAGACGAGGTGAGAGAGACTCTTTCCCTTTTTAGCATGAAACGTTTCGCTACTTATACTTCGAACGTTCGCTAAGGGAACACTCGTAACCCGGAGTTTACCTGTAATCAGTATGGAGGCAGAGTTGACACATGACCCATTCAGCCTTGGTCTCTCTCTGTTATGTAATCATTTAGAGTACTGCTGCATAGAGCTACTTTGATGCCATTTTATTGCATAGGAAGCTGCAAATGGGCAACTTCCAGCCTTCAGCCAGCAGATCCCAGCTACTTTTCTCTGCTCCTACATGATCAACGATCAGTTGGGTGCCAGAAAACAGTTTGGTTTTTCCCTCTGCTGTTACAGAAGAGAAAGAACTGTTTTGTTTCAGGGTTGCTGAGTAGAAGGGAAAAGGAAGAAGGAAACTTAATTCCCCATGCAATCCACCTCTGTAGACCAGCTCACTCTGTTCCTCTTTCTGTTAACACCGTGATCTTAGTTAGGGAAGGAAACAGATTCTGGCTCCACATTCCACTGTTTTGTACATTTCCAACTTGCCTCTCATTTGGCCTTTAAAGAACCTCCATCTCAGCTGTTGCTCTTCAGATAAGTACGTAAGACCACACCTAGAGTACTGCATCCAGTTTTGGTCACCACACCAGTGGTGGGTTCCTACCAGTGCGGTCCACTCTATAGCACCGGTAGCAGCCTGCTGGTGACGTCACAGTACCGGTGCAGTCGGTTGCCGGTGCCTGGGCGCCGCCATTTTTTAAAAAAAATTATTTATTTTTTAAAAAATTTCTTCTGCGCATGTCCAGAAGCTGAGTTTCTGGCACTGCTCATGTGCTACCTTCCTACCCCACAGTGAGTCCAAGCAGGGGAGGATGGCTGAGGGAGCGCGTGAGACGCTGAAAGAACGGGCGGCAGGAGCTATCTCCCTTCCCCTCCCTTCCACAAACGCGTGGTGATGATCCTAGGCATTTTTGCATGTTCAAGGCTTCTCGAGCTGCTGAGGGGAGGGGGAATGGGCGGCAGGACCTATCTCAGTTCCCCTCCCTTCAGCAGTCCAAGAAGCCACACCCACCCGATCACATGGCTGGCAAACCACACCCACAAAATAAACCACGCCCACAGAGTGGTAGTAAAAAATTAGGAACCCACCCCTGCACCACACTATAAAAAGATGTTTCTCCCCCCCCAATAAATTTTATTTGTTTTTGGTCTTTCAACATCTCATGTCATGAGCATTTGCTTTCTGAGTTTCATACATCCATACAATATTCTTAACAATATTTTTTGTTTTTCAGATAATTGCCATCCATTATCATTTCATTTCCAATACATCTCTCATATTTCTTTTCCTCTTAATATCTGTCTTTAGTCTTTCCCCCCCTCTTATTTTATCCCTATTTTAATTCCAGCAAACAAAGATGTGGTCATTTCTCAATTTATATATTTCTAATATTAGTATATTTTACTTCACTTATTTCCTAAACATTAATCAAAAATCAACTTATAATTTCTTTATCCTCTTTTCCACATCATTACTTTTCCCTTACAAAAAATATTTCAAAATTACATAATCTTTATATTTCTTCTATTTTTCAATCTTCATCCTTTCTTATGTTATTTTATAACTTCATTTCTACATGTTATTCATACATATATTTTATCCTTATTACAAATGAACAATTTATTCATACTTATGTAATACTAGTAAATTGATTAAACATACATATTAACACTAATTTTTATCTCTTATATCCCAACACATATCACTTCATTTCTACATGTCTCTTCTATCATAAAGGTTACATATTTTCAATCTTCATCTTTTCTATTATCAAACTTATTCAAAAATATATTGCATATTTCAATCTTTATATTTTCTTCTATTTTTCAATCTTCATCTTTTCTTATATTATTTTATAACTTCATTTCTACATGTTATTCATACATATATTTTATCCTTACTACAATGATCAATTTTTTCATACTTATGTAATACTAAATTAATTAAACATACACATTAACACTAATTTTTATCTCTTATATCCCAACACCTATAACTTCCTTTCTACATGCTTCTTCTATCATCAAACTTATATTCAAAAATATTACTTTTCTTTTTTCCCATACAAAACATATTTAAAAGTTACATATTTTCAATCTTCATATTTGCTATTATCAGGCTTATATTCAAAAATATTACTACTAATTTACACCTTTTTCTTTTTCTTTTATCCCTTCTCTTTTACCCTGCTCCATAGTTTTTGGTTGCCTCCCCCATATTTCTTTTAATTCTCTCTTTTCTATTTCTAACTCCTTTTTTTGCTATAGTCTCTATCTTTCTCTTTCTCTTTTTCCCTTTTTGTTGTCTGATATTGCTTTCATTTTTTCTAGTTTTTCTTTCATTCCCCTTCTAGCTTTCTTCTCCTTCCTTGTCTTTCCCATACCAGAGATCTTCCCCTTCTGCTTTGCTACCTTTTTCACCCTCTGTATTTCAATCATCCCTTTGTTGTATTTTCTTTCTTGTTGCTTGTTTCTTGTTTCTACTGTTTCTTTCACTCTTCCAAAGTTCTCCATATTTTCCTCACCTGTCTGAACTGCATTTGTTATTTTTTGCATTATATTTTCCAGTTTCAGTTCTATACGATCCATAACTTGAAATATTTCTTTCGTTCCTACACACCGCTTGTTTACAATAGTTTTAGTATCCTGAGGTATGCTTTCTACATCTTTATTTCCACTTGGTATCATTTTTTCAGCAAAGTTTAATCCACGTTATTTGTCCAACAAAAAGGAAAAAATCCGAGAGTTACACCCTCTCCTTTTTCCCCAAAATGGCGCTCCTGCTTCAAATCAGAAATTCGTCTTCATTATTCTGTGCTCTCAGTTTGTTATTTAATTTTTATAAATCCAGCATATATAAGGGTCAATTTATATTAAGTCAAAGACAGCTTCCAGTTCAAGTATCAATGTTTTTTTCTTTAAAATAGGGTATCATTCCAAAACCACATCTTCTTTTAAATCTTCCAAGAAAAACTTTTTGTTTTCCTCCTAGTTCCCAAATGTTTTTCCCCCACAATTTTAGCATGCTTGACCCGCCGCTAATCTTTAGCTTCCTTATTTCTCCCCCTCGTTCTTTGGGTGTTGTTTTGAAAAGCAAACAGTCCTTTTTATCCCAGATTGCAAATCACTCACTTTTTCTCCTGCTCAGTCTTATTAATTCTGGTCCTCCTTCAGCTTGGCAGCCATGTTTGCTGCTGCAGCTCCGCACTGTCGGCTTGCCAGCTCAGGGAGGGGAGATGCGGATCCCCTCTACCCTCCTGGCGGTCCCCCTTCACTTCACCCCCTATACGGGGGGGCTTAGGTCTGAATTTGGACCCTCAGGTGTGGAGTGTTCGGAGCCAGCTGCAGTGGTTGTGGTCCCGGCTTCCGATCTTGCCTAAGGAGGCACCGGAAGCCCTCCAGAAGGAGGAACTGGAAGCCCTCTCTATAAAAAGATGTTGAGACTCTAGAAAAAGTGCAGAGAAGAGCAACCAGGATGATTAGGGACTGGAGACTAAGACATAGGAAGAATGGTTACAGGAACTGGGCATGGTTAGTCTAGTGAAGAGAAGGACCAGGGGAGACATGATAGCAGTCTTCCAATATTTGAGGGGCTGCCACAGAGAGGAAGGGGTCAACCTATTTTCCAAGGCACCCAAAGGTCAGACAAGGAATAGTGGATGGAAACTCAACAAGGAGAGATTCAACCTAGAAATAAGGACACATTTTTTGACAGTGAGAAAATCAACCAATGGAACAGAAGTTGCCTTCAGAAGTTGTGGGAGCTTCATCACTGGGAGCCTTCAAGAAGAGATTGGACTGCCATTTGTCAGAAATGGTGTAGGGTCTCCTGCTTGGGCAGGGGGTTGGACTAGATGACCTACAAGGTCCCTTCCAACTCTGTTAATCTGTAATCTTCAGATTGAACCCATTTCTGCTCTCCATCTTACTTCATGATTCTCTTCATTAGAAAGAGAAATGGCGACCTGTTGCACAGTAGGTCTTCCTTATCCTTTACCTATAGGAACTCTAGGAAAGGTGGCTGGAATAGGAATTTTCCCTCCCACTTTCCCTAATGAACTCTGGTGTTAGTTTCCCATCCAACAGTTATCCCCATTTTAGAGACTGATAACTGGGTTTGGCTTTCATTCCCTATTTTGCGTTCAAAATGTGGTTGAAGAGACTTGAAGGAGGTTTCCCATAGGGACCTGCTGTTTGCTATCCCCATTCCCTGCCTTTCCCTTGAATAGAATCAGCTTTCAGATTTCTCTTGAAAAATGGAGGTTCTCTGGAGATGTTCCTTTGGGGTCCCAAGACCATGGAGATCCCTGTCCAAAGAAGCAAAACATGACCTACACCAGGGGAGAGTTCCTAATTTTTTTACTACCACTCTGTGGGCGTGGCTTATTTTGTGGGTGTGGCTTGCCAGCCATGTGATCGGGTGGGCGTGGCTTGCCGGCCATGTGACCGGGTAGGCGTGGCTTCTCAGACTGCTGAAGGGAGGGGAAGTGAGATAGGTCCTGCCACCCATTCCCCCTCTCCTCAGCAGCTCGAGAAGCCTCAAATGTGCGAAAATGCCTAGGATCATCACTGCGCATTCATGGCTTCTTGGACTGCTGAAGGGAGGGGAATGGAGATAGCTCCTGCCACCCGTTCTTTCAGCATCTCACACGCTCCCTCAGCCATCCTCCCCTGCTTGGACTCACTGTGGGGTAGGAAGGCAGCGCATGTGCAGTGCCGGAAGCTCGGCTTCTGGGCATGCGCAGAAGAAATTTTTTTAAACAATTTAAATTGTTTTTTAAAAAAATGGCAGTGCCCAGGCACCGGCAACCGACCGCACCGGTATTGTGACATCACCAGCGGGCCGCTACCGGTGTTATAGAGTGGACCGCACTGGTAGGAACCCACTACTGATCTACACTGATCTTGAAATGATCCTTGCACACCCCTAAAGCACATTAGAAAGGGAAAGGGAAGGATGTGGACCTTTCTGCGCTTGGACACTCCCTCACACAAATTCTGCTATCCAGTTTTGGTTGATTCCCAGCTTGGCTTCCTCTGTTTCCTATGTGGTTTGCAGGAGCCAGCCAGCTGAAGCTATATGGCAATGGCAGCCGCTCTGTTCTTAGCCAAGAACCCTGTGAAATTAATCCACATCTCACTGAAATCTTACCCAGCATTCGGGTCACTGCCTCATTTCAGCACAGCGAAAGGAGGGATTCCACCATGATTTATTACTGGCCCCAATGCACATATTATTATGAAATGAGTTTATTACACTCTAAATCTCCTGTTAATGTGCTACTGTTTTAATCCCTTTATCCAATTTTCAGTCTCTCAGGCTTGGCTGCCATTCACTTGCACAAAACTCTCCATTCTGAAGGTTTTATTGTGCGATATCCATATTCATTTATCCTGCTTTAAGGCTGGGGGGGGAGGAGGATTGGAGAGGCAAGAATATGGATGAAATAAGGAACGAGGAAGACTGTAGAAGCAGCCATTTAAAGAAAAAACTAAAAGAGGAGCAGAAAAAAGGAGATACAAGGATTGGAAGAGACAGGTTAGAATTAAAACTAGCCATGCTGGAGGAGACTTGGTGGGACAGGATGACCATACCTTTACTAGGCTTAGCCAAGGATCTGAACTGCTTGTAGGGCATGATCTCAAAAGTCAGATAATGTTTAAGACTGTAGGATATATTCTATTTGCAGAGGTGGGCTTCACATAATTTAACAACTGGTTCGCCCCAGCACCAAAAATATGAGCGCACATAGCTTTAAAAATGCAGCTAAATAGGACAGCATAGCACCAGGTCACAACTACCAGTTCACCTGAACCGGTACGAACCAGCTGAATCCCACCCCTGATATCAGCAAAAATTTACTTAGGAAAGATTCTTCAGAATGCCTGTTCTGGAATGCACTTCCCAGTCCTTATACATGAGTGTTGAACCTTGCTATAGGGGCAGAAATGGATGGGTGCTTTAAATAGCTTTAAAGACACGCTCAAAAGAAGATGTGGAAGACACACCCAAACTTGTAGGTCTAAAAGTAAAGGAATCATTATGATCTCTGTTGTATGCACCCACAAACTATTTACTCAAGTAGACATGTTTACCTCTTTGAAGTCAACCTTTTATCTAGAAATTTCCCAGACTCCATGAAGGTTTAAAATATGAAAACAGCCTAATAAAATGTAACCCCACTGGGTATCATTAAGCGCAGGCCCCTGGGTTGGACTTACTCTTTCCTCAGGAATCAGAGGATCACTGATGACAGTGGAAGATTTGGCTTTAGCCCAGTTGTCATGGGGCAGAGGATGGAAAAGAGACAGTAATATGCACCTGATTATGTACAGGAAAGAAAAATAAAGCAAAGGAGAAAGATGTGGATTCAAAATATGCATTAGGTCCCAGTGCTGTCTGTGCAGTAGATTTCTCTTGATTTTTAATGTCTCCTTACCACCCATTGGCCCATACTGAAAAGTGACAGCAAATGTGAGGCTTTCTATCCTCTGGTGTATCTGGGAGTAGGAATCAGAGGTGAGATTCACATAGTTTATCTAACAGTTCACCCAGCACCGAAAATGTGAGTGAGTGTGGCTTGAAAACGTGGCTAAATAGGACGGCATAGTGCCAGGGTGGGTGGGTAAGCCGGGGGTGGGCCTGGGGTGGGCCTGGGGTGGGGGTGGCCCAGGGGTGGGCTCACCCGCAGGTCGCTACTACCGGTTCACCCGAACCAGTCCAAACCAGTTGAATGCCACCTCTGGAGTAGATGTGTGAGAACAGGAGGGGGAAATCATTGCCCCTACATTGTTGGGAGACAAGTTCAGGCAACTGTAGAGCAGAAAAAAAGGAAAGAATCTGTCTTCAGTGACATCACCCTTTTTCCTCCTCTCCCTCTAGATCAGGGGTGTCAAACTCGCACCATCATGTTGTTGTCACATCACGTATCGCAACTTTCCCCCCCTTCGCTAAAACAGGGGTGGACGTGGCCAGTGCATGACATGTCCGGCCCGTGGGCCATGGGTTTGACACTCCTGCTCTAGATCTAGCAACTTTCCCTGGGCTTCTTATCTCTGACCCCATCATTGTTCCCTTCCTTCCCTCAAGGGTGCCTCCGCTTGTCTTCCACCTTGGCTTTTCATCGTATTCTTTTTCTCTCCTTCTTTGGCATTTTACAGCCCTCATCTCTTCCACCATCCATTCCAAACTGGGACCTCCACCACAAACTGTCCTTATTCCACTTTAAATGTGACGTTTGGCTACAAAGACGAATGGTAAATGGAAACAATTTGTGGGTGGGGATTGGATTTGGCTTGGAATAGGAATTGAATGGGAACTAAGGAATTAATTAAGGTTGACCCCCTTGATATTCCCTTAGCTTGATTTTGAATTAGTACTCTGAATAGTACTTAAAAGTTGCACAGTCCCTAATCGCATCCCTGCTTTCTTTTCCATGTTGGCTCTTCATTATCCTTCAGCTCTCTTTTGCCATCACATCATCTTTTGCCTGACATCTTCTCTTCTTTGTTCTTCTTCCTTCCTCCCAGCCTTTTCCTCCCTCCCATTCTGGCTTCTTTTGCCTTCTCTCTGCAGCTCCCTGTGATGTCAAGCAGTTCCTTTCCCACTCTGACACAGAGGCCCTGTACCACTTCCAAGGCTCCTGCTGTCAGCTGGGGAATAGATAAAGATAAATGATATTATGTTAAATTCCACTTAATGACAAATTTTTAATTTTCTGAACATGGTCATTTTCTGGCTAGTGAATCAAGTGTAGGGAGCTAATTACATGAAGATCTGAACAAAAATAACTCCTAATTTTCAAGGATAATGGAAGAGAAATGTTGGAGATTAATGGCACTATTTATCTTTTTTAAATTTCTATCTTTCTCTGTGATAGCAGTGCTCCCCAAGGAAAATATTCATAAAATGAAATTGAAGTCGTAACTTAATAGGTTATTAAAATTTTTGAGTGCATATCACTTTCCTTCCGCCGCACTGTAAATTTAAATTGAAGTTTGCAGCTCCCCGAGTCACCAGTGGAGGTTTTTTTTATGATGGCACAATAGAGGGAAACATGCATCTTTGTCAAGAGGTATTTGCTATTCTAATTTTATGGCAGGCCGGATTATCAGAAAGGAATGTCAGAGTATGGGGAAGCTGACAACACCACAGCCTTAAGCCATGTGTTTCCATTAGCGCCCAAAGCCGTCCAGGGGTTTCTCTGGACCGTTATTTTCCATTTCAGTCTTTTATCTTGATTTAAAGTGAGGGCGCTGAAAATTCAGCTCCTGTCATTTTTCTCTCCCTCCCAACATGCACATTGTTACCTCTCTCTCTCTCTCTCTCTCTCTCTCTCTCTTTCTCTCTGTCCGCCTCTGGTCACGCTTCTCTCTCTCTCTCTCTCTCTCTTGATGTTTTCTCCCTCTTTATCAGATCCTTTTTGGCCAGTAGAAAGAAAGCTGGGAGTCTTAAGCTGGCGATACCCCAGGCTGAGACTCCCTGCCCCACCCAATAGCCCATCACTCCATCACTAGGCTAGGATATGACTCCAGGCCACATGTGATCAGAACCCTTACTTTCTCCTCCTTGAGCCCAGTTCTTCTGTTTAGGAACTCTAGGATCCCCTGGGAATGATAGGATAACAGCAATGAAGATCATGCTTTGGGCTAGAACCAGGAATGCTGCTCCTCTGACCTGCTCAGTTGCTAATGTGAATACCTTCTGTGAAATAAATCTGCTTTCCACACTTTTATCAGTTCAGCCTGCAGACATGTCAAGCAAATTGTAGATCAATAGAAGAGCAAAGTTGCTGGGAATTGGAATGCGCAGAAAGATTAATAAGGTGCACTTTTATTGCAAAAGGAAAGCAATCTTTGAGTTGCTATCATAGCAGTGGCATAATTATTAACCTGCATAATTATTGATGGTTATCTATGTAATCCTGTTTTCATATCACACTAGCCACTGGCACAGAAGTTACATTGGACTGCTGTTCTGGCCATCAGCTTCCCCCCGCCCCCCTGGAATGGTTTCCTCTCTGTTCTTATCAGAACCAAACATCTTGAAGATTTGCTTTATCTGATTGGGGTATGTTTGTCATGTTATATGCAAAACTGCAAAAGCCCAGATTATTCGTTAGAAGGCTCAGTCAATTAATCAGGGAGCAAAACGAGCTTTTATCTAAACTCATCTGGGGCCATTTTAATAGGTCAATTATGGAAACATTTTAGTACAATGCTAGTGGAACAGGAACATTGGTCCATAAAAAGAATAGTGTATGTTCTATTTCTGACTAAAACACTTCCATTGAACTAAACAGATATTCTTAGGTACCTCAGGCTAGGTTGTGGCTGAGAGACCTATTTTGGGGTTCAACCACAAGATGCTTTGGTCTGCTAGGATAGAATTATGCCCTTTGGCCTCTTGAACGGCTGGGTAAGAAAGATTGAATATCAATGACATGATATTCCTGACTTTATTCCATCTTCATTCTTTTTATCTGGATTTTTTTTTCTTACATGAAATTGGGAAATGGGCTGATTATATTATGACTTGGACAATAAACAATAAGGCTTAGAATAGCAGCCCACAATGGCTAAAGAAAGATTAAAATTTAAAGACTCTTCAGAATTTACAAAGACATAAGAAGGTAGTGATGGAAGGGAGGGACCTGGGAAGAGGTTATTCCACTTTCGGTCCACCTGCAATTATCTAGTGAAAAGACATAGGTGTGAGTCAAAGTAAGGGATCAAAGTAAGGGAAGAAAGAGGAAATAACTGATTTTGTCCTCTGCAAAAATTGTGGTGTTTTTTTAATCAATCTTATGGAGAACAAGAAACTGTTAACATTATGAAATCCTAATATTATGCCCAGTCTATATAAACCATATATTGCAAAAATGTTATTTGTCCCCAGGGTTTTTTTTGTGCAAGGTTGCCGATTCCTGGATAAGCATTGGTTGAATACCCCAGAAAATTTCTACCAGTTGGAAATGGAATGCACACAAATAACATTGCAATCTAGCATCTACTGTAACATGAAACAACAAGTTAGTGTTGTAATCAGGGGTGGGTTCCTACCGGTGTGGGCAATTTGCGTGCGACGGCTCCGGTACCATCTTCGCCGGACCGTTGCACGGTGCCACCTTTTTTCTGAATTTTTGGCCTTTTTTTGCTTCCTGTGCATGCGCGGAAGCAAAATCTTGCGAGGGGAGATTTTGGTGATTTTTTTGCTTCCACACATGCACGGAAGCAAAACATCACCGAAATCGCGCATGTGCGCACGTCCCCTCGCAAGATTTCGGCAATTTTTTGCTTCCTGCGTATGTGCAGAAGCAAAATCGCACAAGGGGACGCATGCGTGTAGCGTGCGTGTGCGTGCGTGCATGCGAAACATGATGATGTGTACGCAGCACACCAGTAGGCAGGTAAGAGGAATCTGCCCCTGGTTGTAATAGTATATGGGACTGACCATGGGAGACCAGGCAAAGAGATACTGACTAGAAATGGTCAGATAAGAGGAAGCATAGCCCTCAGCAAGAGGCTCAGGAGGGACCCTTCCCTAGGTTATCAGTCTGTAAAATAGGAGGATTGTACTTTTAGACTTGCAAGATTCTGTTAATGTAGCTTTACAGCAGGGGTGTCAAACTCACATTATCACGGTGGCATCATGTGATGTATAGGGACTTTCCCCCCCTTTGCTAAACTGGGTGTGGGCGTGGCCAGTGTGTGGCACATCTGGCCCATGAGCTGGGAGTTTGACAGCCCTGCTTTACAGTAAGGTGGAAATAGCTCATTGTTGTTTTTCCTGTCTGGTTTACCTGGTAAGGCTGAGAAGCGTGTAGCAACTACTTAACTCTCAAGATGGAACATGCTTCAGATGAACATGCATCAGATGATGATGATAATGACAATGGTGATGGTGATGATGAGGATGACCCCTTTTTAATTTCTTTTTAGCAGCAAGCTTGAATGGCCACAAACAGTTCTGTGACTTCTCAAGTAAGGGGCAATTTTTGGAGAGAATCAGAAGCAAAAGCAGAAGTACTTTATTTTTGCATTCTAGGAAGGAAGGAAGGAAGGAAGGAAGGAAGGAAGGAAGGAAGGAAGGAAGGAAGGAAGCAAGCAAGCAAGCAAGCAAGCAAGCAAGCAAGCAAGCAAGCAAGCAAGCAAGCAAGCAAGCAAGCAGGGATGGGTTCTAACTTACCTCGCTGCCAGTTCGCTTCCTCCCGTCCCGTGTGGCCGCGCGCGTGCTTTGCGTGCGCTAGCATGCGCAGTGCTGAAATTTTTTTTAAAAAAAAACAAGATGGCTACGTATGCGCAGTGCTGGAAACTCGGCTTCTGTGCATGTGCAGAAGAAAAAAAAACCGGAAAAAAATTCCCAAAAAATTTTTATTTAAAAAAAATTTCAAAAAAAAATTCAAAAAAAGAGATGGTGGCGTCCACGGACAGAACCGGTTCTGTGACATCATCGTGACATCACCAGCGGCTTGCTACCGGTTCGGGTGAACCAGTCCGAACTGGGAGGAACCCACCTCTGGAAGGAAGGAAGGAAGGAAGGAAGGAAGGAAGGAAGGAAGGAAGGAAGGAAGGAAGGAAGGAAGGAAGGAAGGAAGGAAGGAAGGAAGGAAATTAATTTCTCTTGCTGTCTTTTCTAGTCATTGAAAATTCTTCTCAATAGAATGAGCTTGTGAGTTGTAATTCCGTGCCCCAAATCAACAGCAATATTTTAAAAAAACGCAATTTAACAGATTGCCAGGCACCTGAGCAGAGCCTGCTACAATCCTAAATTTTGTAACATGCTGCAGACCTTACTAGATGTTCTAGCATTTAAATATACTTAGAATCAATACAGAAAATGTAGCTGCCATGTGGAGAGCTTTTGGCAACATTCCAGATGACAGCCATCACACCGAGGAAGCACTTTTTTTAATTCAATCCACCTTTAAGTTAAAAAAAGAAATAAAAACCTCAAATATTCATGTTCCCTGTGGCAAGTCACAGCTGCCCACAAACAGAGTTACTTTGCTATACTACATAAAGCAACAAGTGGAGGCACCACTTGTTACTTGTAGAAGTTGTTTTTTAGCCTCACAACTATGGATGAGGTAATGGCTGAATGGGGAGGGGTGCTTTTCCCATGCACAAAAGCCCATCCACCATTTGGACTAAAACACTTTCAAGGGCCTCTTCCAAAGACATCCTCAAAACCCTTCATGCATTACCTTGCATTATGCTTTGCTGGAATATTCTTTCTATCAGAAAACCCAGATCATCTTAACGTAAGCTATTTATTGGACAGCCTAACTTCTATAACCTGCCTAGACTTTCTCCTTTTTGCTTATGTGTCTACAAAACAAATACTTCCTGGTAAGCCGGTAATCTTTCCCTCATTCCACTTATTTCCCTGTTCACTCTCTAAATTTCCTGCTCCTTCTTGAGTTCTGTTAATTCCAAAACGGTTGCAGATGCATCAGTTGCAGCCCACTATGGAGCAGAAAGCTAGACTACTGTAATTTGCTTTAAAACTTGGGATGCCTCTGAAAGCTATTGAGAAACTGCAGAATGGATCCATCCACTCATATGCTGGCTCTAGTGCTAGAAAAAAACCTGGCCCATCCCTCATGTTTGTCTTGGCTAAGGATGCTTAGTATGTTCCCCACATACTGTTTTGTGGGGTGCCTCAGGGTTTTATCTGCTTCCTACTCCTATTTAAGAGCCGAGGTGGCGCAGTGGTTAAAAGCAGCACTGCAACTACTTCAGTGACTGCTAGTTCAGCAGTTCAGCTGTTCAAATCTCACCGGCTCAAGGTAGACTCAGCCTTCCATCCTTCTGAGGTCGGTAAAATGAGGACCCAGATTGTTGGGGGCAATAGGCTGGACTCTGTAAACCGCTTAGAGAGGGCTGTAAAGCACTATGAAGGGGTATATAAGTCTAAGTGCTATTGCTATTGCTATTAACATCTACGTAAAGCTTTTGGCAAGACTGAGTGGCCATCCGTTTTGAACCATAGAATAACAGGTTTGGAAGGGACCTTGGTGGTCTTCTAGACCAACCACCTGCTCAAACAGGAGACTCTACTCTATACCATTCTAGACAAATGGTTGTCCAACCTCTTCTTGAAAACATCCAATGAAGGAGCACCCACAACTTCTGGAGGCAACTGATTCCACTGGTTAATTGTTATTAATGTCAAGAAATTTCTCCTTAATTCTAGATTGGATCTCTCTTTGATAAGTTTCTATCCTTTACTTCTTATCCTGCCTTTGGGTGCTTTGGAGAATAGGTAGGCTTCCTTTTCCATGTGACAGTCCCTCAAATATTGGCAGACTATCCTGTCACCTCTAGTCCTTCTCTTCTAGACCTTCAAATTTCTAGGTTCTATCATATCTCAAGACCTAAAATGGTCACCTAACATCAAAAACATCATCAAAAAAGCACAACAAAGAATGTTCTTTCTGCGCCAACTCAGGAAGCTCAAACTGCCCAAGGAGCTGCTGATATAGTTCTACAGAGGAATGATTGAGTCTGTCATCTGCACCTCTATAACTGTCTGGTTTGGTTCTGCAATCCAACATGATAGACACAGACTTCAGAGGATAATCAGAACTGCAGATGGAAGAAATTATCTTTCTTTCTCATCAAATGCAACCATGAGAAATGTATATATTGTAGAACAAAAGTGGAAATGTTCAGGAAGGATAAATTTTCTGCACTTAAGAACCATGTTCTGTTATTTTTCTGCAAGTTTTGAAAACCGTGCCTTAAAGATGCACTTTATTCATTCTGCTTCTTAAAATAAGGGAGACCTGGTTTAGATTAAAGGGCTAATAAACTGTAGGGCAGGGGTGTCAAACTCGATTTCATTGAGGGCTGCATCAGGGTTGTGTTTGACCTCAGGGGGGCTGGGGGGGCATGGATTGGGGGTGTGGCCATCTCAACGTCACTCGTATTGGGGTGCCTGTGGTGGCCAGAGTGCTCTGCCAGTGAAAACAGGTTCCTGAGCTCCGTTTTCGGCTGTGACGGCCTCCTGAAACCCTCTGTCAGTGAAAATGGAGGTCAGGAGGGCTGCCCGTGGCCCTCCTGAATCCATTTTCACTGGCAGAGGCACCACGGGCCATCCTTTGCTGTTTCCAGGGCAGCCCCACAGACCAGCTCTAAGTACCTCGTGTGCCGGATCTGGCCCCCGGGACTTGAGTTTGACACCCCTGCTGTAGGGGAAGCTTTAATCCTTTTTTATATGCTGTCTCTAATATACTTCAACCATCACTACCTAATTATTTTTAATATTGCCTTTAGTATTTTTATAAATAACTCAAAGCAATGAATATACCTAATATTCCTTTCTCCTCCTATTTTCCCCACAACAGCAACATTATGAGGTGGGTTGGGCTGAGAGAGAGAGACTGACCCAAAGCCATCCTGCTGGCTTTCTTGCCTTAAGCAGAACTAGAGCTCAGAAACTCCTGGTTTCTGGCCTGCTGCCTTAACCACTGGACCAAACTGTCCAAAACATGCAACAATTACTATCAACCTGCCTTCCATTGAGGACCTGTATACTGCACAAGTCAAAAAGAGGGCTGTGAAAATATTTACTGACCCCTCGCATCCTGGACATAAACTGTTTCAACTCCTACCCTCAAAACAACGCTATAGAGCACTGCACACCAAGACAACTAGACACAAGAACAGTGTTTTCCCAAACGCCATCACTCTGCTAAACAAGTAATTCCCTCACCACTGTCTAACTGTTCACTAAGGCTGCATTACTATTACTGTTAGTCTTCTCATTGTTCCTATCACCCATCTCCTCCCACTTATAACTTGTTGCTTGTATCCTTACGATTTATATCAATATTGATTGTTTCCCGATTGCTTATTGTACCCTATGACAATCATTAAGTGTTGTACCTCATGATTCTTGACAAATGTATCTTTTCTTTTATGTACACTGAGAGCTTATGCACCAAAGACAAATTCCTTGTGTGTCCAATCACACTTGGCCAATAAAGAATTCTATTATATTCTATTCTATTCATTAGACTAGAGATTTAAATTCCTGCAGCCATTCATCGTACAGTTTAGCTTCCAGGCTTCTTTGTTGCTCTTCTTTGCATTTTTTTTCCTAGTGTCTCAGCATCCTTTTGTATTATGATGATACAAAAGTAGTAGAACTTAGGTAGTATTCCAAATGTGGCCTCACCAGTGCAGTATAGAGCAGCACTATAACTTCATGTGATCTTGATATTATTCCTCTGTTGATGCAGCCTAGGACTGCACTGGCTTTTTTGGCAGCTGCAGCACACTGCTGGCTCATACTTAAGTGGTGGTCCACTAGGACACCTAGATCCTCCCAGCCTGTGAATTATCCATCCTCAACTCTGAGCGGGGTTCCAAAGCCCTAGATAGAGTTGGTGTGCAATTTGGGGTCCTCTTGGATTCACGGCTCCTGCTTGAGTAGCAGGTGGCAGCTGCAGCTATGAGTCTTTTGCACAGCCGCCCAAAGCTGGTAAAGAACCTTCTTTGCTTCATTCCTCCTTCTGCCCTCTCTGTTTCCTTGTACAGCCATTTGTCCCTCTTTTGTTTCCTTTTGCCTTCTGCACTCTGCCGTCGCTTCCTCTCCTATTATACTGTAGACACTAAAGGCCTTTTTAAGGCATTCTTTCATAGGGTTCTTCCTAATTTATGAAGGAAATTGATGGCTTACATTATGAACTCATTCTCAGTTTGAGTCAGAGATTGGCAGGCCTCACACATCTGGTAAATTCAGGAAGCAAGAACCTCGATTGCGCAGAAATGTGCAAACTAACAATGCAGATTCACAGAAAAGACGACACGGATTTCTACGAAATATGGAATAAGGTATATAATTGGATTAAACAAAACCCAAAATTAAAAATTTGGCAGATGAATTGAGATATATTTATAAATGCTTTCTTTACAAGCTGTAATTAAATAAACCAATTTACGGATGATAATCACCGATACTCACGACATGGAATGTACTTAAAATGTATATATAGATTTTGATACAAAACAAACACCTTAATAACGCTGTTAAAGCATTGGACTATTTCGTGTTGTTGTTTGTAAATATGTGTACTTGTTTGTGTTTTGTGTGTTTTGTTTGTGTGTTTTGTTTGTGTCTTTTTTCTTATTGTAAAAAATTAATAAAGACTATTTTTTTTAAAAAAGAAGCAAGAACCTCACAGATTTCAAACAGGCATTTTAATTCTAATCAAGGCAAACACATCATCTTTAAATGGCAACAGTAAATTCTCAGGCAAACCTGTAGAAACTCAAAGTTGAACCTCTTTGAAACGTTTGTGCCCACTCCTCTTCTGTCTCCGCCCCCCACATTCTCTAACTCTGGTTTCCAATTGGAATTGTATGTATAAGATCTTGGCCATAACTATTCAAGAAAAAAAATTTGTGTGTGTTTTTCCAGAAGTGCAGGATCCCCATTTTTCTAGATCAATTAAGTGTTCATTTATTTGGTTGTGACAGGAACTGACCGATTGGCTTGTCACCAGTGGTGAAATCTGCTTACCTTTCCTACCGGTACGGAAGCATGCGCGTTTTGCCACCGTCGTACATGCTTTTCCACCCTCTGTACATGAGCAGAAGTCTTTGCGCATGTGTAGAGGGTTACAAAAAGAAAATGTTGATGTCCAGGTGGGCGGAGCATCGCACGGTCGCTGCTACCGGTACGCCCAAACCGGGCCGAACTGGTAGCATTTCACCCCTGCTTGTCGCCCAACCTAATGTAAATAATTAGATTGAGGGCCAAGGAGATATAGAAAGAAATGAAGAGGCAGATGCTTCCTGAATGGTGAGCTAAATGCCTGACTGCCTTTCTCTTTTTGGAGGAACTTTGTGTTGGATGGGTCTAGAAGAGTCATTTCATTCTTCAAATATAAATATAAATGAAGCTATCTAAAAGAGACTGGACAGATTTATTCACTTTGTTTACTCTTTTTCTATTTTGCTTTTCAGGCAATTATTATCAAAGAATTGCATCAATTAAAAAGGAGACTGTCTCCGCCTCTTATTTTCCATAAGCAGAAACATTCATTCTCTAGCCTGGATCTGGCCTGCCTGCATGAACAGCCACAGAACTAAATCCAGACAGAAAGCAACAGTTAGAATATGGATTGAAACTAGAGAGAGGGAGATTAATAGAATGCACATTCTTATATAATAAGGAGAAGTAATCAGAGGGGAAATTAGCATTTGAATCACGGTATTACTAAGTATACTTAAATAATATGGCGACTGGCATAAAAATAATATAATAATATAATAATAATAACAGAGTTGGAAGGGACCTTGGAGGTCTTCTAGTCCAACCCCCTGCTTAGGCAGGAAAGCCTACACCACTTCAGACAAATGGTTATCCAACATCTTCTTAAAAACTTCCAGTGTTGGAGTATTCACAACTTCTGGAGACAGGCTGTTCCACTGATTAATTGTTCTAACTGTCAGGAAATTTCTCCTTAGTTCTAACTTACTTCTCTCCTTGTTTAGTTTCCACCCATTGCTTCTTGTTCTACCCTCAGGTGCTTTGGAGAATAGTTTGACTCCCTCTTCTTTGTGGCAACCCCTGAGATATTGGAACACTGCTATCATGTCTAATATATTGAACTATTGATTAAATAATGAAAGATTATAATTCAATATGAATATGTGTATGTTTGCTAAATGTAACAAATATGATTAAAATATTTTATTTGTATTAAAATGTGTGACATGCATCATATGGTGATTGACATAAGAATAACATATTTGAAATATTGAACAACTAAGGATTATAAGTTGAACAAGCAAATAATGGAAGATTTTAATTTAACATAAATGTTTGCATTATTATTAGAATTATATAAGCTTGCTAAATGTAATAAATATGATTAATAATATTCTATTTGTATTAAAAGGTATGACACTTAGAACAGGGTGATTGGCATAAAAATGACACGTTGAAATATTGAATAACTCAATAATGAAAGATTATTACTAGAATTATATAAGCTTGTTAAATGAAACAAATATGACTAATATTATTTTATTTGTATTAAAATGCATGACACTAAGGTGCCACACTGTTCACACATTGAAATGTTTGTAAAAAAATGAAAAATAAAAAACTTGAAAAAAGAAAAAGAAAAAAAGAGAGCAACAGCAGAGAATCACTTCAGCACAGCCAATGAACAACCCAACAGCAAAAATACAGTGCGCTGACCATTGGCGTGAGGGTCTTTTCTCACAATTCCTGCCAAAAAGACTCATAGGCATACACTTTGCATTTTTTTCAGCCTGCCTAAAACACATCGCTCACTGAACAATATAAATACAAAATGAACTCTTCTCCTGGCAAAAACCTAGTTCCCTTTCTTCCTTTGACAGGACCACATTTGCAACCATGAGTTCTTTCAAGCCAGGGTTTCTGCACGGGCTTTCAAAACGCACGTATTCCATAGAGAGAGAATGGAGAGGAGTGGGTTTGGTTGGACATCAGGATGGATCCAACATTCTAGAGGCCATCTGACCGATGCAAGAGAAACAATGACTTATTTTGATCTTGACCCTAAACTTTGGTGGATGGAGGTTAGGATTGTGATTGCTTCTGTGTGCAGCTATTGGCTCATGTTTAGCTTGGGATCCACTAGGATTTTCCCCCATGTATTATAGAAAGCTGTGGCTTCTCTCTTTTTATACCCATGCCTTTGAGGTCTTGAAATCCATCTTGTTGATTTCTATCTATTGTTTCAGCTTGTCTAGATAATGATGTTCCTGGATGCTGTCCTTTATGTCTGATATTCCACTGTATTTGTGTCATGTGCAAATGGGCAATAGTTTTTGTTCCCTCGGGCAAGCCATGTATAAATCATAGTAGATCCTGGAAGAAAGCCCTACCAATCAACTTTTCCTTCCACCCTGATATGAAGTCATTGACATACACTTTGCTCAAACAGTTCTATGCCCACATAATTAATGGTACTATAATCCAGTTCACATTTTGCTATCTTCTTCCGTGTCTTATGGGAGATTTTGTTTTAATCAAATGTGATACTGAAGTTGAGGTGCATTATGTCCATAACATTCCCACATTCAACTAAATTGGCCACTGGGCCACGAAAGGAAATCAGGTTGATTTGGCACAATTTGTTCTTGATAAACTCCTGCTGGCTCCTGCCAACAATGCATTCTTCTCCAAATGCTCACAAACCTGCTGCTTAATCTTCTGTTGCAGAGATTTATTTGACATCAGATCAATCTATACGTGAACTCAGGGGTGAAATCCAGCAGGTTCTGACAGGTTCTGGAGAACCGGTAGCGGAAATTTTGAGTAGTTCAGAGAACCGGCAAATACCACCTCTGGCTGGCCCCAGAGTGGGGTGGGAATGGAGATTTTGCAGTATCCTTCCCCCAGGAGTGGGGTGGGAATGGAGATTTTGCAGTATCCTTCCCCCAGGAGTGGGGAGGGAATTGAGATTTTGCAGTATCCTTCCCCCAGAAGTGGGGAGAGAATGGAGATTTTGCAGTATCCTTCCCCCAGGAGTGGGGAGGGAATGGGGATTTTGCAGTATCCTTCCCCCAGAAGTGGGGAGGGAATGGAGATTTTGCAGTACCCTTCCCCTGGAATGGGGATTTTGCAGTATCCTTCCCCCAGGAGTGGGGAGGGAATGGGGATTTTGCAGTACCCTTCCCCTGGAATGGAGATTTTGCAATATTCTTCCCCCAGGAGTGGGGAGGGAATGGGGATTTTGCAGGATTCTTCCCCTGCCACGCCCACCAAGCCGCACCCACAGAACCAGTAGTAAAAAAGATTGGATTTCACCATTGAGTGAACTGGGTCCTCCTCCCACTCCTTTGAAGACAGAAACAATATTTGCCCTTCTTCAGTCCTCTAACATTTTTCACTATCTTCCCCCATGATTCCTCAGTTATTAGGAAAAGGGACTGTGAGATGACATCAAAAGCTGTCTATGATGCTCTTGGTTGGGTACTAGAGACTTAGATTTGTTGATTGTAGACTGGTGCTAATTATCTTTTTATTCATCTTGGATTTCCACTCCCTTCTTGTAATAACAGTTCTGTTTATGACTTTCTAAACATATTTTCTCTTTTGGGGAAATGACTTTAAGCAAAGCAGAAGAGAAGGAGCTTTCTCTACTTGCGTAGATACTTTTATCCTACTTCTACAAGAATAGGCCTGCTCTTCCTTTTTCTTTTTATTACTGTTGACGTGGCCGAAATTCCCCCCTTTTTGTCACTTGAAAGTTTCCTTGGATACCTAATTTTCTTTTTGCAAATTAGCCTTTCTGACTTTCTTTCTTCAGATACTAGCTATTTATTGATGTTCCTCATTGGTGATTACATCCATTTTCTATTTTCCTTGCATATATTTTTTTACTCTTAGTTTCTAACCATCTTATGTTCCCTTTATGCTGAGGATTTTTGTTCATAGGATCCCAAATGTGATATTTTAAACATTAAACGGAATCAGGTTGTCACTGAATTCTTTAGGGCTCCATGGTTTCATTATCCATTTCAGGATAAGTGCAAAATCTGGAGTAGGTAGAAGAGTTTGCCAAGCTAAAGATGGAAACTAGACTTCTAAACCTAGTAAAGGCCCTCTATACCAGTGGTTCCCAACCTTTTTGTGATCGATTACCACTTGGAGGTCCCGTACAGTCGCCGCGTACCACCTGGTTCCAGAGAAACTAAATTCGATCAGATATCACTTTATTTCCATAATTGTACCGTTCCTTTTTTGGCCCCGCGCATCCAGCAACTGGATTCTCGGGCCGCTGGGACCAGGTGGGTGGCGTGTGGCAACAGTTGTGTTAGGCAGTAAACATTTTGTGAAGTAAAAAATAACTAACTAAAAATCGTTCATGACCCCGAAAGTGTTCGCGTACCACCTGGAAGGCCCTCGCGTACCACTAGTGGTACACGTACCACAGGTTGGGAACCACTGCTCTATACAAATAAATGCTTAAAGGTCTTTACGGGAATCCATAGCTCTCTTACACAGAGCATATCCACTTATTAAGGTGTTAGAGAAGGATTCACCTTGCTACCGAAGCTGTTTAATCTTTATGTCAGTGGCATCTCAGGTTTTGTCCATTCTCACATATCAAAGTTCCTTAATAGACATATCAATACAGAAATAAAACTGTCCCCCACATTGACACTCTTTATAAAATAAAATAAATAAAACTGTCTACCACTTTGACACCTGAAGACATGGTTCTACCAATGGGCCTGGAGAACCCAGAGTGATAAGGAGCCCATCAAGTGGTTGGTCTAATTCAGAGGTCTTCAAACTTGGCAACTTTAAGACTTGTGGACTTCAACTCCCAGAATTCTCCAGGCAGCATAGCATAGCGGGCTGGAGAATTCTGGGAGTTGAAGTCCATAAGTCTTAAAGTTGCCAAGTTTGAGGACCCCTGGTGTAATTGTTGTCACCAAGAGGGGTGGGGAATGTATTTGCTTTTGTACTGAGGTTTTATCTTTGTAAGCCACTTGGAATCAGCCTGAGTGAGTGGGGCAGCCATACAAATAGTCTAAATAAATAAATAAATCCCCTTTTGTGTGCAGATGACATTGTTCTTGTGGCATACTCCCAGGGAGGCCTGAGAAGATTTATGAGGAAATTTGGTGCCTATTGTGCTTCCAAGTTTTCAAATATTAATAAAATTAAACCCAAAGATGGGAAAAGATGGCCCAAATACAATTGGCACTTGGATGGAGAGCCTATAAAACAAATAGATTCCTTCTCGTATTTAATGGGATTTTCATGAATACAGGGTCTTGGGCCAACTACTTCACACAAAGTTTTACAGAGACAATACCAAGCTCTAAAATGTTAACTAAATTGCTCAGCAATAATGAGAGTTAAAATGCTACCCATCTTAAAGGTTCATAAGATAAAAATTGTAGCAATTTTTTATATGTGGAGCAGATCCCTTACTTGAACAAAATTACCGTATTTTTTGGAGTATAAGACGCACCTTTTTCCTCCCTAAAAGTGGCTGAAAATTTGGGTGCGTCTTATACTCTGAATGTAGCTTTTTTTTTTCCAGCCCTAACTAGGTGCTAACAGATCTTCCCAGCTCTTACCTTGCAGGCTTTTTCATTGTTACTCTCTCAGAAGAAGGTTTTTTTAAGTCCTAACCAGGGGATAAAATAATGTGCTGAAGCTGACCAGACTAAGGACGCTAGCCAGATGAATACCTGGTAGGCAGTTTGTTTTCCCCTATTTTCCTCCCCAAAAACTAAGGTGCGTCTTATATTCCGGTGCGTCTTATACTCCAAAAAATACGGTAAGTGTGCTTTTAAAAAACTATTCTAGGGACTGATAGTACATCTGCAGCAGCCGTGTGAACTGAAACAGGCACCCAACTCCATCTATAGTCCAATAGTAATCAAAGTCTTTAATTACTGGTGGAGGATCCTCTCAATGGAATCTGACAGAGTCCCAAAAATGTGTATTGAAGAACAGATGGGCACACTTCAACCTACCACATATATTAATCAACTTCTCCACATCATGGTCACTCAATACAATGTCTATCCTCAGCTGTTCACCAGGCCAAGGCAATATTTAAACAAAGAGTTTTAGATATTAACATCCAAACTGATAGCGAGTCACTAACAAACATCAGGTTATTGACATGGCTGGCCAAAAATAAAATAAATAAAAATAAAAATATTGAGACGAGTTTAACTCACTACTATCGACCAGTTTTACCAGAGCAAGATTTGAGCAGCTGGATTCAATGGTCAAGTATGGACAATTCCATCAAGTGCTATATCTTGAGAGAACATGTGTTTGTGGAGCCTCAGAAAAGAAGATGCTGTACATTCCCTATTCAATTGTCAATGATATGTCTCAGCAAAGGTTCAGTACTTGACAGAACTGTATGCTGAGGCTCTAACAAAAGATTATCTTATGTCCTTCAGGGCACAAAATACATGTAGTCACTTAGAACTGTTAAGTTTATAGGCAGGGCTGTCCAATAGAACAGGCTTTATAGAAAACATTGGGGTTGTATGCAGGGGCGGGTTCCTAATATTTTTACTACCACTCTGTGGGCATGGCTTATTTTGTAAGTGTGGCTTGCCAGCCATGTGACTGGGTGGGCGTGGCTTCTCGGACTGCTGAAGGGAGGGGAACTGAGATAGGTCCTGCCGCCCATTCCCCCTCCCCTCAGCAGCTCGAGAAGCCTCAAACGTGCGAAAATGCCTAGGATCATCACTGTGCGTTCGTGGCTTCGGACTGCTGAAGGGAGGGGAATGGAGATAGCTCCTGCCACCCATTCTTTCAGCATCTCACACACTCCCTCAGCCATCCTCCCCTGCTTGGACTCACTGTGGGGTAGGAAGGCAGCGCATGCGCAGTGCCGGAAGCTCGGCCTCTGGGCATGTGCAGAAGAAAATTTAAAAGAAATTTTATTTTTTTAAAAAAAACGGCGGCGCCCAGGCACTGGCAACCTACCGCACCGGTACTGTGATGTCACCAGCGGGCCGCTACCGGTGCTATAGAGTGGACCGCACCAGTAGGAACCCACCACTGGTTGTATGCAATGGTGATGAATTCAGTTAAATACATAAGTTTTTTAAATTTTAAGATTCATTATACTGTATATTTTTGCATCATATTTCACATACTTTTATCTTACTTTTTTATCTTTATTTTATTTATTATAATTTAGTCTATTTAATTTCACTGTAGTCCATTCTATCACATCTCACTGGATCTTGCTTTATGTCGATCTATTGTATCTTACTGAGGCTGATTCTCATCTTTTGATGTGGCCAGCTGACCAATCAATAAAGTAAAGTAAGAAAGCATGAGTTTGGGAACAAAGATGAAGAGTAGTACAAAACTAATTGGTAGTTTTGAACAGATAGGGTCAGATTGTCTTTGACTTCTACGGGGCCCTCATGGTTGCATTTCATTATCCATTTGAATGGTAGTAGTAAAAAATCTGGGGTAGGTGGAACAAAATTGTACACTGATAAAAATCAAAGAAGATCAGTGGCACAAATATAAATCAGAGGACTTCAAAATACTAAGTCCTAGTCAAACTGGTAAGCCATTTGTGGTCTTTTTCCCGGTGCATTCATCCTAGGAGCATATTTTAATGGCAAGATATTTGATTCCCAGAATCTTGCACAGCATCTTTGGAGTCAGACTTTTTATAAACCAAATTAACAAGCTATTATGAAAGAATCCCAGTGATTGCTGTGTATCAAGTGCGAATCCTACTTATCATGCAATCGGTCTTCCGATTCTACCAACTCTTTCTGCATGGGCTTCTCTTTAGGAAAGGCCTAAAGAGTTATCTTTGGTTTTAATAATGGGTAGGACTGATATCAGGTTGTTCCTCTCACTAGATGACACGTTTTCAAGACTTCCCAACTTCTTCAGAGTTTTCCTCTGTGTGATGGCTCTTGAAGTACTACAGATGCTATTTAGATTTAGATCTTTTAACAAGGCTTGGTCAGGGGTGGGTTCCTACCGGTGCGGTCCACTCTGTCGCTCCGGTAGCGGCCCGCCGATTGTGCAATTTGCTCGTGATGGCTTCGGTACCGTCTTTGCTGGTCTGTCGCACGGCTCCATATTTTTTTTGAATTTTTGGCCTTTTTTTGCTTCCTGCGCGTGCGTGGAAGCAAAATCTTGCGAGGGGACACGTGCGTGTATGCGATTTCAGTGATTTTTTTGCTTCCGTGCATGCGCGGAAGCAAAAAATCACCAAAACCATGCGCACACGTCCCCTTGTGACATTTCGGTGATTTTTTGCTTCCTGCGCATGCGCGGAAGCAAAATCGTATGAGGGGACACGTGCATGTAGCGAGTGTGTGCACGTGCAAAACGTGATGATGCGCGCACAGCGCACCAGTATGCAGGTAAGAGGAACCCACCCTGGGCTTGGTCAAGTGGTGGGTTGCTCCTGGTTCGGTCCAGTTCTGTGAACCGGTAGTGGCGGTGGCAGGAGGCTCCGCCCACCCACCCGGGATGCTTCTGTGCATGCACGTGTGCGAACCAGTAGCAATGGGTTTTAGAACCCACTACTGGCTTGGTCAATCCTTGCCTGGTGCTCTTCTCATACCTTCTCAAACTTTTCCATTTGCATACTGTCACTCAAACAAAGCCCTACAATTTATAATATAATCAAGGTATTGTAATATATATATATATATATATAGAGAGAGAGAGAGAAATTAATAAGATCACAGAATCTTGCTATATTTTCAGCATGTAGGTCATTCCTTAAAACAACTGAAGGAATTTGTATACCACATATCAACTTATTGAGCCGCAGTCATAAATTAAGCTAGTTTATATTATTAATTTATGGTTCAGTGTGTCATGCAATCTCAAAAAAAAATGGTTATTTCAGTAAACCATAGTTTAGTTAACCATGGGTAAGTATATAAGTAATGTCTAGGGCAGGGGTAGGCAAAGTTGGCTCTTCTATGACTCATGGACTTCAACTCCCAGACTTTCTGAGCCAATCATGCTAGCTCAGGAATTCTGGGAGTTGAAGTCCATGAGTCATAGAAGAGCCAACTTTGCCTACCCCTGGTCTAGGGGAATCAACCAATATGCATATAATTATGTAAATTATTTATTTAATATAGTCAATCCTTTATATTATAGTCTAAATGCCATTTTCCCTACCATCAAAATAATGACTTCAGGAATACATAATATTCCAGCAGTTATCAACTATGATTTATGGTAGTATTCATTTAGTTATGCAAAACTAGCTTTCAACTTTTGTCATAGTCTGGGGTGTGTGTGTGTGTGTGTGTGTGTGTGTGTGTGTGTGTGTGTGTGTGAGAGAGAGAGAGAGAGAGACAGACAGACAGACAGACAGACAGACAGACAGACAGACAGACAGACGGACAGACGGACAGACGGACAGACGGACAGACAGACAGACAGACAGACAGACAGACAGACAGACAGACAGACAGACAGACAGACAGACACTAGGACATTCTGGTGGATGAAGGGTTGAGAATGAAATAAACTTTTCTTTTTATCTTGTGCCCATAAGGAGAAGAATAAATGCAGCATGAATGGTCTTTTGATGAAACAATTTATATAATTCTGCCTGTGGAGATAGACATCAGAAAAAACACATGAAGAAGGAACGAAATGGAGACCGTCAGCTACTGAGATGGTAAAACCACATGGTCTACCACAGAAGAGAATTTTCACTATGGCAAAAGGTCTTGAACTATCCTGGCTCACCCTCTACTCTGTTGAAAGGATTATAAACCACCACAACAGCAGACCTGGTCAACAATCTGTGACCTAGTCCTACCCAGCTTCAGTTTGTACCTCTGCCCAGAAGAGGCTGGTCAGGAGCAGGCAACATGGCCTTTAACAACTTAAGCTGCCACATGACTGGTCTCAAACTGAAATGATCTCTGAAGGCTTGCCATGCTAACTTATGAGGAAAGAAATTATTAACCCAGAATCTCAATCTAAGTGTCATACTGTTCAGATACAAAGCATAATGAGCCTCGGTGGCACAGTGGTTAGAGTGCAGTACTGCAGGTTATTTCTGCTGACTGCTGGCTGCCTGCAATTTGGCAGTTTAAATCTCACCAGGCTCAAGGTTGACTCAGCCTTCCATACTTCCCAGGTGGATAAAATGAGGACCCAGATTGTTGGGGGCAATAGGCTGACTCTGTACAACTGCTTAGAGAGGGCTAGAAAGCACTGTAAGGCAGTATGTAAGTCTAAGTACTATTGCTATTGCTATAACTGTCACTGTAATTTACTATAATCCACACAGCAACTTCCACTACTTCGCCCACTCAAGATGATTCCACAAAAACTGGATCAAAATATCATAAGCAAGTACAAGGAAACAAATGTCTTAACATGACGCACTCTCCTTTCACTAGTGTTTTTTTAATAATATAATTTCTTTACATTTATCATGTCTCAGTTGTGCATTTATTACTCTTAATCATTACCTACATTATTTGTTTTTCAAGAGACGGTAGAGTCCCTTCACTGAGAGCCTTGCAAGGCTGAGAGGTTTCTCCTATGCCTTTGTGGATTAGAGGTAGTATTTTATTAACTTCAGCTGGTTGCTGTTTCAGGAAGTTTTGGAATTACTTTGGAAAGACCACGGGAGACATGATAGCAGTGTTCCAATATTTGAGAGGCTGGCACAGAGAGGAAGAGGTCAAGCTATTCTCCAAAGCACCTGAAGGCCAGACAAGGAATAATGGATGGTCAAGGAGAGATTCAACCTAGAAATAAGGAGAAATTTTCTGACAGTGAGAATAATCAACCCATGGAACAGCTTGCCTTCGGAAGTTGTGGGAGGTTCATCACTTCAAGAAGAGACTGGACTGTCATCTGTCTGAAATGGTGTAGGGTCTCCTGCTTGGGCAGAGGGTTGGGCTAGATGACCTACAAGGTGCCTTCCAACTCTGTTATTCTCTTATTATAATGCAACACAGGACTAGCCAGGATATTTACCAGTAAGTTTGTGCATGTGATAGTTATAACAATAATTTTATTTTAGTCACAGACCAAAATACAAGTGCAACAAAAAGAAAAAGAAAAAATACAATCACAAACAATTAACACCAGAAGCCATGGCTAAAGGGAATTACAATGTTCTCCTCTAATAGTCACAGCTCTTAAGAAAAATTTTGAAACCTGAGATGTAATATAGGAGGAATCATCCCCTAGACAATATAAGGCCAAATTACTAGCATTAGAACCAGATGGATCAATTCCAAGAAGAGACAATAATTTAGTTCTGGCTGTGTTATACATAGGGCAGTATGATAAAAAATGTTCCACAGTTTCAACCTCAGCCCTATCACAGGGGCATAGTCGCTCACTAATCTGGAGCCTCTTGAAATGCCCGTGGAGTAGTACTGAGGGCAAAACATTAAAACGGGCTAGGGAAAAGACTCTTCTATACTTGGGGATGGTTAGAGTATAGAAATATGAAGCCATCCTCAATCCATAATTATTAGAATGGCTGAAAATCAAAGGGGAGCAGGTTTTATTGGCTCTGGATCTTAAATATTGCAAATCTATGTCCACAAGCCATTGGACTACCCTAAACTGGGCGTGTTTGAGACCATAATCTCCCAGAGCATCCCCCGTAAAACCTAGCAAGTGGAGTTTTTTCATCAGCTCCCTCTCCCAATGAGAAGTATGAGAGTCAGCAAACACCAGGGAAAGGTAGCTACCAGGGACTGCCGAAAAGAGCACCCGAAACCACCATTTAAAGGTGTTAATCCATGCCATGCATTCGACTGAATGAATGCCCAGTTCCAGGTACATTGAAGCAAATCCAACACAACGTATTTCCATATATGGTGGACATGTAAAAAAATTAAGGCTTTTTGGATAAAAATATGGTGGATTATTCAAAATATTTCAAAGAAAAAGATTAAATTTACACCACAGGTTTTTTTTTGCTGGGAATAATTACGGACTGTACTGTAATAGAGACTAAGTTGGTTTTGAATTTAATAACAGCTGCCAGGCTGCTAGTGGCACAGTATTGGAAGAAGGAAGACCCACCTACCATTGAGGAATGGACACTAAAAGTCGTGCATTTGGCAAAGATGGCAAAAATTTCATCATATCTTAAAGACCACTCAAACGAAAGATATATATTGGAATGGAGAAGATGGATTGACTATATTCAAAACAAGTACCAGACCAAGAAGATTCAAATAGCTTATGAATGTAGTATTATTAATTTTTAGTTTAAGTTTAAAGGGTTTCGAGCTATAAGGAATTAAAGATTTAGAGAGATTTTGAAGTCAACAATTTGTTAGCATATTCTAGTTTTATGTTTATAAATACTATACCCTGTGTTTTTTCTGGGAAGTCTAGGGAGGGGGGTGGCGGAGATGGAGGGAGGGTAAGGGGAAGGAGGGGGAAGGGGTGGGGAAAATGTATTTGTACTACTTATAAAACTTTTCAATAAAAAAAACAAAACAACAAAAAACACAAGGAGGAAGACCCAGAAGTTTCCTTAGAAAAACAGCCTGGGTTCTTTCAATACAATCCTTGAAGCCTCGTATCCATATGGGAATTCCATAAAGAGTTTGGGCCAAGGTTTTGGCTTTATATATACGCAGAGCAGAAGGAATAAACTGGCCCCCTTGGGTAAAAAAGAATCTTATAATCTGCTGGTGGCTACAGGAGGCCGAATTCAGCACCTGGGTTCGATGTTTAGTCCAAGCACCAGTATTCTGAAATTGAATACCTAGATACTTAAAATGGAAAAACCTGCCTAACAATATTACCATTGATAGCCCAATTGGCATGTCATAGTTTTTGTTGTTTTCCATCTCCATGGCTTTGTAGTTTTCCTGGTTTGGGACATGATAAGGCAATGCATTCATAAATGATTCCAGTGAAGTGGAGATAAATAATTTGGAGGAGAAAAGCTGGGGAGGAGATTCTCTCCCAGAGATGAGGCCTAGAGATCCTCAATCATCGATAGTCTGAACTCTACAAGCCTCCTTTGGTGCCCCTGTTTTTCTCTGCCATACTTCATTTGATTTTAATTCTTGCGAGCAGCTTGTGCCCTTATAAATCAGGCTTGAGTTGGTGAGGAGGGGCAGGCAAATGGGAGGAGTAGAGGGATGATTTTCCTCACCAGACAACAAGCCCAATCAAACCTTTATAAATGAACATGAATGGGTTCTGAAAGAGGCGTCACTCTTAAGGGAACAGTCTCAGCTGGCAACCCATGGGAATCTGGCCCGATTGAAATCATTACCATGAAGAATTATAACAGTGCTTTGCTTGGGAGAGGCAAGTGAGGATGAAGTATTAAAAGGAAACGAAGGGCCCCTTCCCACTCGCACCCACCCCCCATCTGAGCAGCAAGCTGTAAGCAGCGACTTGTCTTAACCTCTGCATAAAAGTTTTTATCTTAGAGCTAAAGGCAAAGATTGGCTTCTGCAGAGAAGTTTATAGAATGCAGAAACCCAAGAAAAGGAAATTATCCTAAAAAAAATAACATAGGTCAAAGATGAATCTGAATGGAACAGCTGCGATTTTTATTTTACTTGTATAGAACAGATTTCGTTCATTTCAAATATACTGAAAATGCAGAAACATTGGTTGAGAAAAGCACCTAAGGGTAGGACAAGAAGCAATGGGTGGAAACTTAAACAAGGAGAGAAGGAACTTAAAACTAAGGAGAAATTTCCTGACTGTTAGAACAATTAATCCGTGGAACAGCTTGCCTCCAGAAGTTGTGAATGCTCCAACACTGGTAGTTTTTAAGAAGATGTTGGATAACCATTTGTCTGAAATGGTGTAGGATTTCCTGCCTAAGCAGGGGGTTGGACTAGAAGATCTCCAAGGTCCCTTCCAACTCTGTTATTCTATTCTATTCTATTCTATTCTATTCTATTCTATTCTATTCTATTCTATTCTATTCTATTCTATTCTATTCTATTCTATTCTACACTACTCTACTCTAAAACTACATTTTTTGTACTCCCTGCCTGATGATGCAACCTATATTCCCAGAAGAATTCAGTAACAGATTAGAAAATATATTTAATCTGCATTCACATTGTGAATAGCCTTTATAACTCAAATCCACATAGATATGATCTGGTGCTTAGATCAGGGATTTTGTACTCATAGTTAAGCTTTTATTGGCTGCTTTTAAGCACTTTTGCATTTGGGAAGAGCAGTGACAAAAGCAATTGAGAAGAGCAATGACAAAAGTTGAAAGAGAAATCATTCCAATTCAGGTTAATTGCTAAGTAGATTATCTGCCTCTGTGTGTGTGTGTGTGTGTGTGTGTGTGTGTGTGTGTGTGTGTGTGTGTGTGTGTGTACATGCCCATCCATCCATCCTTCTTTGACAACATCCATGGCCGAACTGATACTTGTTTTAAGGGCACCCCACTGGGCCTGAAGAGATCTCCCAGTACATGACTCTTCCCAGTACTGGTGTTTATTGGGGCCAGCTTGTATATTATTTGGTGTACCTGTGCAAAGTCACTAGCTTTTGCATTCAGGCTGCCTTTAGGACTAGCTGAATTGGACATTTGTTTGACTCCCCAGCCACAGTCTCTCATTAGAAAGAAATTAAAAGCCACTCAATTTGGGCTAATATCCCTCTGCAGGCCTTAACTCCACCTGTGACTAATCCATCTATAATACTTCTGTTTAAAGAGCTTGAGCTGATGTATCCTCCATCAATTTCAGAGATGATAGCCCTCCTCCTTTGTCTCCCCGCCTCTCCAACATCTCTGTCACCGATTGCAACCTGATTCATTTCTCCATCTCTTCACACTTTCCTCTCCTGCATCGGTTTAATGCTTACGTGCTAGGTGGTTCCGTTGTGTTTTTTATGCTTGTCATGTCCTTAGTATAACTGTTTTCTTTATTTCTTATTGCATTTCCTTTCGTTCTTGCTATTTCTTTTCATTTCTTCCTTTATATTCCTCCCCCTTTGCATGCATTTATTTCCCCCCATTTTTCTGTAGCGCACTATACCTTTCTCCTCATTTTAATCTCAGTCTAGACCCTATACATTTGGCTTCCTCCTCTGTCTCCTTTTCCTCATCTTGATTATTATTAATGATAAAAGCGAAAGAGTCATATCCGTAATTTCTGAGTGAGGCCTTTATGCCCCCTCCTGAGTCCCACAAATTTTGCTTTAGCAATTTCACGCCTTTGCTTATTATTATCTCACTGCTTTGTCCCTCCTTGGCCTCTCAGTGCTCCCCCACTTCTCTGGAGAGAGTACTTAAACTTGTTTTCGTTCCCTTATTCTTTATTTTTTTAATGTCCACTCTCTCTGGAGCCAGTAATGTTCCTCTACTTTTTTCTCTCCCATTTTTGTTAATTCTGTGCCATCTGCCTTAGCATCTGTTAAAAAATAAAATTTCTCTTACAATGAGAAGCTTTCACTGCCTTGCTTCCTAGTTCCCAGTATTTCTTAGTGCTGTTTTCAAATCTCTTTCCCTCATGGGGTAATTTTAGTTCTCTGGCTCCAGTTCTCCAAACAGTGTTGTTGTTTCTAGAATTCTTCTGTTAAGAAGCCGAGAAACCATGTGGAATAGCTAGAGAAATGTGATTAGAACTGTATTCCCACATTTGTACTTAGCACATCCATGAATGGATTCAACGTACAAAAATGAATCAAAGAACACTGGAAATTGGAAAGGACCAGAAGAAGGAATCCAGAAAAGAATGGCAACTACTTTTGTAGGCAAGAGATTTGAACCAACGGCCAAAGGCACACTAACACAGCCACTCTAGCCAAGTCAGTGTCCTGAGACCACAGATAGTGAAATGAAAATTTTACCAGCAACAATAATGTGAAATTTTGTTTTACAAAATTCAATGTTGGGCACCAGTATATTTTTTACACACCAATGAATGTTTCAAGAGCCAGTGTGGTATTGTGGTGAAGGAAACTGGCTAGAAACCAGGAGACAGGGAGTTCTAGTCCCACCTTAGCACAAAGCCAGCTAGGTGATCTTGGGCCAGTCACACTCTCCCAGCCCTAGGAACAAGGCAATAGCAAACCACTGGAGGACTTCGACCAGGCAGTTACCAAGAGTCAACACTGACTCCAAGGCACATGAAAAAAAGAGAAAAAATCAGGAGTATATGCCCAGGGGTGGGTTCTAACTTACCTCCCATGCCATGTGGCCACACTGCGCAGGCATGTGTGCGCTTCACACACTTGTGCATGCGCACATGTGCAGTGCCACAAATTTGCAAAAAAGCAAAAAAAAGCACCAAAAACAAGATGGCGGTGCATGCGCAATGCCAAAAACTCAGCTTCTGCGCATGCGCAGAAGAAAAAAAATCAGCAAAAAATTCCAAAAATTTTTTTTTTCCCAAAAAAAGATGGCGGTATCCATGGACCGGCACCGACAGAACCGGCTCCGTGACGTCACCAGCAGTTTGTTACCAGTTCTATGGAACCGGTGTGAACTGGGAGGAACCCACCTCTGTATATGCTGTATATTTTTCTGGAGAGTAGTGACACCTCACCTGTTATAAGGAGGAGAAGAGAAACACAACATATAGTATATGCAACTGGTAGTGGACTCCACATTTGCAGCCTAATATTTACTACAGTGAGCTGGTTATACCAATTACAACAATGACCGTTGATTTCAAATCAAACTGGTCCCTTTAAGAGCCTTGCACCATGACATATGATGGAGAGCAGTGTGGTGTAGTGATTCAGGTGTGGGGGTTCAGGTATAGTGTGATTTAGTGGTGGGCCTAGCGATGACATCATTTTTAGGCCTTTTTTCCGGCTTCTCCGCGTCCTGAGCTGTTGGAAAAAAGCCCTCCCACCCGTCCTTGTTTCAATACCGACCTTTATTCTTCCTCCGAAGCACAGCTGAGAAGCTCCTCAGCTGTGTTTCGACTTGTAATGTCGTCCTAAGCATGCGCGGAAGTGAAATTGCCCGATGGAACGCGAGTTCACTTCTGCGCATGCTCGCGATGTGCACCGGTAGCAAAAATAACCGGAACCCTCCGCTGGTGTGGTTGTTCAAGTGTTGGCCTAAAATGGAGGAGATCTGAATTCTATCATTTCCTTAAGCATAGAAAAGTTTTGTTTGGGAGATTTTGGACCAGTAATTCTCTCTCAGTTCAGCCCAACTTACAGAATTATCATTGGGGGAGGGAATAGGAGGAAGAAGAGGTATTATGCATATTTGCCACCTTGGGTTACTTATAAAGTAATAAAGGTGGGATAAAAATCAAATAAATAGATAGACAAATTGATAACACCATCAAACAATATCTCCCTATTCCATGTTCTTAAAAAAGACTCGATAGAGAGATAAAAATGCCAAATACAGTCCACATATCTGGCTGACTGTGATGAATTGTTATGTATTAGGACTATACTGTTTACTCCAAGGTCCGCTATTCAAGTGGGAAAATGGAGACTGCTGATTGGTTGAGCCATCTGACAGCTCTGTATAAAAGGGAGAGCTGTCAGCCTGGTTCCTTTGCTAGATCTTACAGAAGTACAATAAAGAGCTGTTGTTACCAAGCCTGTCTCTAGCCTCTTCAGTCCCAGAACTCAACATGAACCATAATAATAATCATAATAATGAAAGATCCAACAAAAGGGGCAGCAGCAGACAACTACAGGCCAATTACCTGCTTTTTTAAAAAATAATTTTTATTAAACATTTTCCAACATTAATAAACACAAATACAAAATACAAATACAAAATAATAATAATAATAAGATAAACATCAAATAGAACAAATACAAAATACAAACAGTTGTAAACATTTAGAATACTATACAGTATATTTTACAGTATTTCGTGTCAAAATATATATGCTACTTTCATACTTAGCCATTTAATATAGTACTTATTATAATATTGTAATATTATTTATACCGTTAGTAACTTAATTTATAACTACATATATACATGGATACTTTTGTCACCCAATTACCTGCTTACCAACAATTTTCACACCTCTCCTATAAAGATCTGACAATGCAGCCACCACATAATCCCTACACCTTGGACCAGGTGCAATTTTCAGACGTGCCTTGAGGATAGCCCACGCATAGAGCACTGTACTAATCATGACAGGATGTACACAAGGCTTGGATTATCTGCCACCCTCAGAAAGGGATGCAAGCAGGTGCCCTAGGCCTAATGGTGTTAGAGCTCCCACTTGCAAATACAATGGAGAATCAAAGCCCGCTCCCACCCTGCTCTTTCACAGAAGTGCAAATTTATTAGCCATCCACAGAGGGAAATAAATAGGGCAGTGAGAAAACATGCAGCATGACATAAATGTATGTACAAAGTCAGTTTTGCATCATGACACTGCTTTGCGGGTATGGTCTCTAGCAGAGGTGGGATTCACATAATTTCCCTACCGGTTCGCCCAGCATTGACAATGTGAGCGCGTGTGCACTTGCTTCGGTCATGTGTGTGCCTTCCACACATGCATGCGGCCTTCCGCACATGCGCTTTGCTCACGCACGTGGCTTCCATTCATGTATGTGGCTTGAAAACGTAGCTATATAGGATGACATAGCGCTGGGGTGGGTGGGTGGAGGAGGGCCAACTCACAGGTCATTACTATCGGTTTGTCCAAACTGATCCGAATCGGCTGAATACCACCTCTGGTCTCTAGATAGAACTCCAATGTTTCTGTCTCTTCATTAAGTTTTCTGTGCCTTTTTGGGATGCAATTTCAGTTTGTTCTCCCTCATCTGGCGGCGCCCATGGACCGGCACCGACCGAACTGGATCCATGACATCATCGTTGCATCACCAGCAGGTCGCTAACGGTTTGGGCGATCTGGTCCAAACCCAGAGGAACCCACCCCTGCATACTCCCAAACAAAAGAGAAAACAATTCTCTATCTTCCACCCCTCACCCCCACCCAGGTGCCCCTGAATACAGCACTCAGTGGCAGTCCCAAAGCTGAGTCTGAAGTAGAAGCTTGGGTCTTGACTTCAGCTCTAGCATCACCAACTGCCATTCAAAATGGCCCCCTGTGCAATGTATTTATCATGAGCCCAGCACTCCCCAGAATCTGCCACGTGCCACTTACCTTCAGGTGTGGAGGTTGACAGGCCCCTGAGGCCTATCTGAGACTGCTCTGAGTTGCACAAGGCCTTCGTTCTTGAAGCAGCTTTGGAGAATGTTCTTCTGCGGTCTCTGAAAGCCCTGCAAAAGCATGCTCCATTCTCTCACAATTTGGAGGCCCCAGAAGGCTGTGCAAGAGTACGGCCCTCTCATGCAAATTGCAGAGGGCCAAAGCAACTGCGCAAGAGCACCTCTCGCACAGCCCTCCGCAGCCTCCAAAAATCATGTTAAAAGAAGGTATGTTTTGCGAATAGTTGTTGGATGTTGGTGAATGAGGTCATGTCGTGGCATGTCACCTTTGACCCACATGTCATATGTTTGCCATCACTATCACAGAGACTAGCAGATGTCATTTCAGAACCACTGCACCACATCTTCCAAAAATCCTGGAACACAGGGGAACTACCTGAAGACTGGAAATGAGCTGACGTGGTCCCCATCTACAAAAAAGTAAAAAAACAGACCCAGGAAACTACAGACCAATCAGCTTAACATCAATACCTGGGAAAATACTGGAAAAAATAATTAAAAAACAGATCTGCCACCACTTAGAAACAAACAAAGTAATAACCAGCAGCCAACACGGGTTTGCTAAGAACAAATCATGCCAAACCAATCTCATTTCATTCTTCAACACTGTGACCAAATTAATAGACCAGCGAAATACAGTGGACATAATATACTTAGACTTCAGCAAAGCATTTGACAAAGTAGACCACAACCTACTTCTCCGTAAGCTAGAAAAAAGTGGGATAGACTGCTATACAACCAGATGGATTAACAACTGGCTAACTAACTGTACCCAACGAGTAGTCCTCAATGGGTCTAAGTCCACATGGAGAGAAGTAAGCAGTGGGGTTCCGTCCTAGGCCCAGTACTCTTTAACATCTTCATAAATGACCTAGATGAGGGAATAGAAGGGGAACTAACCAAATTTGCAGATGATACCAAGCTGGTGGGAATAGCTAATACCCCAGAGAACAGGCTCAGGATCCAAATGGATCTTGACAGACTTAAACACTGGGCCCAATCAAACAAAATGAAATTCAATGCAGAGAAAAGTAAACTCCTACACCTAGGTAAGAAAAACCAAAGATATACATATAAACTGGGAGAAACCACACTCAATAGCAGCGACTGTGAGAGGGATCTTGGAGTCTTGGTGGACAACCAACTAAATAATGTGTAATGGCAGTCAAAAAAGCCAATGCAATCCTAAATTGCATTAACAGAGGGATACAATCTAGGACTAGGGAGGTACTAATACCACTCTATAAAGCCCTAGTTAGACCACAACTAGAATACTGCATCCAGTTTTGGTCACCACACTACAAAAACTCTAGAGAAAGTGCAGAAGAGAGCAACCAGGATGATAAGGGGACTGGAAACTAAAACATACTAAGAGCAGTTGCAGGAACTGGGCATGGCCAGTCTGGCAAAGAGAAGGACCAGGGGTGACATGATAACAGTGTTCCAATACTTGAGGGGCTACCACAGAGAGGAGGGGTGTCAGGCTGTTTTCCAAAGCACCAGAAGGCCAGACAAGGAATAACGGATGGAAGCTGACCAAGGAGGAACTTTCTGACAGTGAGAGCGATCAACTAGTGGAACAGCTTGCCTGCAGAGGTTGTGAGAGCTCCAACACTTGAGGCTTTCAAAGGGAGACTGGACTGCCATTTGTCCGAAATGGTGTAGGGACTCCTCCGTGAGATGACCTACAAGGTCGCTTCCAACTCTAATAAATCTAAATCTAAATCTAAATCTAAACTCACTTTTCTACACAGTTTTGCATTTGCTTGCCTGTTTTGCAAGAGATAGGATAGAATAAGATACTGTGGGATCAACCTGATTGAGAAAGACAGAGAGGGCAATAGAAAGAGCGTCAAAACTGGGCTGCCCTCTGCTCTAGAAGGTTCAATTTTCCTCTTGCTATTTGCAGACTAGGCTAAGCTTTGCCTAAAAAGTCCACTTCATAGAGAATGCTGTCTTTCATCTGATCATAGGGTTGAAGCTAATTTTCTGGGTGCTCTGGCTATGGACCACAATGGGTGTCTGTTTATTGGTCGGAGTGATGTTACAATAAACACAGAAAGACATCATTGCATAAATGAGGAAAGGTACATATTTGCGTCAGGTAACATGATGTAGCAGAAATGGCATATTCATGTTAGTTGCAAATAACATCATGATGTCCCTACCTTCCTTTTGACATGATAGTAACTAATGACAGATGCCTGTGAATGACCATCCTCCTTCAAAGTGACAGCTTGATTGACCTGCCTTCAGGGTTGAAAGGGAAAAAAAAGAATAAGCTACAGTTTTTATTAATTTAAAAAAGAATGCTGTACAATATTTTAACAGTTTCTTGAAATCTAGAACAGTTGGCTAAGCTAATTTACAGATCTCACCCATTCCTTCTCCTTTCTTCTCTACTCCCTTTATGTCCTAGCAACAATTTGGAATACATTTTATGATTGGCTTGAAAAGAGAAAACAAAATAAATCTGTAAATATTTAATTTAGTAGTATATGTATGACTTTTAATTACTTTAAGTTACTATAATCATATTTATGAAGTAAAAAATGAAACATGTTAATGAAAAAGAACATAGAATTATGTTAATCATAGAACTTATACAAGCATGAATTCACCATCGATATAAATTGCTGTACGATAACCCTAGAGGTTACGTAGTGTAGTTTCTATGTATGCTATTGCATTGTTTGGTTTTGTTTATTTTCTGTATATATGTTCTCTTTTGTGTTGTTTTTAAATGTAAATAACTAAATAAAAATTATATATAAAAAATAAGGTGATCAGGAAAATATTAGAATGTGCAGAAATGAATAGACTAACACTAGCAATTAAGGAGAAAGAACAAACTGAATATTATATGATATGGGAAGTATTTTATCAATGGTTAGAGAATAAAAAGGGAAACTGGAAATAAAAGAAGAAGATGAAAGAAGAATAGAAAATATGTTATGACAGAGGTATAAATAAGATGATTGTTAGTATTGTGATGATGAGGATAATTACATTTAATGTTATTATTGTACTTTTATTAGAAGATACGTTAAGAGGAAAAATGAATAGGTTTATAATGCTCAATTGTTTAACATACTATAATTTTAAGATTAGAGAATTACTATTAATGTGAATGAGGTTGTAAATGTTGCAGGCTGTTGCACAGAGATATCTGTACCCAGACAACACACTGTTTAAAGAAAAATGGAACATTTATATTAAAAAAAATAAAAAATAAAAAGCTTTTTATTAAAAAAAAGAACAAATGTCAAGGAATTGGGGTTGGGGGCGATACGGATATTATTTTTAAAATCTGAATGAGTTGGAAATGTATTCCTTTCAGCAGCTTTGGACCGTTGATGAGGCAATCTTCATTTCTGTTCTCTGGTCACATGTTCATTCCAAGAGGGGCCAGAGCAGGAAAGAAGGTTGGGAGAAAAAAAATCCTGTAATTACATATATGAACCACCCTTGGTGTTGCATAAGGAAGATCAAGCGAGAGGAAATCCCTCAGCCAGTTAAGAAATTAAAAAGGCAAGTATATAATGCCCATCCGCTCCTGTCTAGTTTAGTGAGGACTTCTGGTCTCTACATCTCTATTTTTAAGAATGCTAGTTTTAAACACTGTCTACCTAGACTAGAGTGGGTGGTATAGAAAGAAAGTGGATTTTTGCAGATTGGCTTATCCCAGCTGCAGCACAGACCGGAGCCACTGGCGGTCCTGCAAAAGGCCAAGCAGCAGAAAAATTCTTTGGCAGGCTCCTGGTTGCTGAGGCAAAGAAGAAGGCACTTCCTGTGCAAAAAAAAAGAATTGCCACCGGCTTGCTTCTCTCCTTTGTTTGATAGACATTGAGCCCTAATAATCTCATTCCGCCCCAAGGGGGACAACAGCTTTTGTGAAGCGGGCGCTTACAAACTGTTTTGACCCCATAAGTCCCTGCATTTCTCTTCTGCACGGATATGCTCCCTCCCTACCGGCTGTATCATTGTCAAATAATTAAATCAGCAGCCCTGTTTGCCCCTGTTTCCTGCTAATTGTTTGCTCACAGGCAGGATTAGCAACTAGGAGTTATTTTTTTAAAAAAAAAATAATTCACACATTGGCTCTTACTAATACCAAAAGCTTTTTCCTTCTGATTTCTGCCCACAGAACTGTTGTGACCAACAAATAAATAAGAAAGAGCAAAAGAGGTCAATTCCTAAAGTGATTTCTGGCAGTGCTGGGAATCTGAGCAAAAAAAATTTTTTTAAAAAAAAAAAAGATAAGTAAGGGAATTAATATATTTATAGCCTTGCGGGATAGCAACGTGGACATGTATGGGACTTAGAATTTATGGGATTTGTGAACAGACAATATTGAATTAAAAATTATTTTTAGCTTATAGCAAAGCAGAGGGCTATTTTGTGTTTTGAGATTTCTTTTAATGGGAAGTAGGATAGAAATGTTTTAAATAAATAAATAAATAACATACCCTGTGTCTACAGACTTTTAGCGATGCAATTTGGGATGAACACCCTTAGAATGGTGTGGGAGTATGAACAAGTGGTGAAATCCAATTTTTTTTAATTACTGGTTCTGTGGGCGTGGCTTGGTGGGTGTTGTGTGGCTTGGTGGGTGTGGCTTGGTAGGCGTGGCAGGGGGAGGATACTGCAATATCTCCATTCCCACCCCACTCCAGGGGAAGGATACTGCAAAATTCCCATTCCCTCCCCATTCCTGGGGGAAGGATATTGCAAAATCTCTATTCCCACCCCACTCTGGGGCCAGCCAGAGGTGGTATTTGCCGGTTCTCTGAACTACTCAATATTTCCACTACCGGTTCTCCGAACTACTCAAAATTTCTGCTACCGGTTCTCCGGAACCTGTTAGAACCTGCTGGATTTCATCCTTGGTATGAACAGATTTCTAGAAAAAAATTGCAGACTACAGGAACCATTAGAACTACTCAGGTGACCCTGAGGACACAGAAAAACCTCCAAGTGCTTCAACAATCCTCTAAAAGGATGCAAATCGTCAGCTGTCTGCAAGGAATATAAATCCTTCCATTCCCCACCATCCAGTCGGAGGTGAAGAAGCTTCTTGGATGAGAAGTGAAATGTCTTCAAAGAAAAAACAAGAAAGTCCAGTTGCCTCCTGAAAAAAAGCACATTTGGGACATACCCTGTGTTGATGGTGGAATATAATGATGGAAAACCAATGTACCACTGTATGTGACAATTCCATTTCATGTGATTGATGAATAAAGGTTGTTTCCCACTGAAAAGTTTCATCTCCTTCGGATAAATGCAGATGATTCCACACACTGCAGAAAATAACATAAACAGCTGTTTCTTATTACGTAATGTTTTAGGTCCTGAAGACTTTGAAAGAATTATGTGAGAAAATCAGAAACATCTACGCCAACTTTCTGGTTGTCACACTGAAAGAAAGTAGGACTTTCAATAGACAATAGCAGCACATTCAAAATTCTTCCTATTGAGAAACAAAGACAATACCTGGCACATGTCCTTTCTTTCTTTCTTTCTTTCTTTCTTTCTTTCTTTCTTTCTTTCTTTCTTTCTTTCTTTCTTTCTTTCTTTCTTTCTTTCTTTCTTTCTTTCTTTCTTTCTTTCTGCAAAGCTGCAAATTCAGCCTCACCACTAGTTTGGCAAGAGAAAATAAATTCTCAAATAAAACACCAGCATATAAGATTTTTGTAAATTTCACACGAAAGCAAATTAGGGTCTGTAAGGGATATTTATAATAAAACAAATAAATAAATGTAGGTAGTCCTCAATTTATGACAATTGAGCCCAAAATGTATGTTGCTAAGTGAGAAATTTGTTAAGTGAGTTTCCCCCCTTTTTACAAATGTTCTTGCTACATTTGTTTAGTGAAGCATTGCCATTGTCAAATTAGTAACACGGTTGTTAAGTGAATCTGGTTTCCCCGTTGTCTTTGCTTATCAGAAAGTTGCAAAAGGTGATCACATGAGCCCAAGACCGTCATAAATGCGAGTCAGTTGTCAAGCATCCGAATGCAAATCACATGACCACGGGGATGCTGCAACAGTCATAAGTGTGAAAAATGGTCATAAGATCTGGTCACTAAGCAAACTGTTGTAAGTCGAGGACTACTTGTAAATAAATAAATAAAATACCCTGTGAGACATTTTGATACCCAAAATAATATTTAAATAAGAATAACTGAATATTTACTGAAATTTGGGGAAATGGATGATAAACATCCATTATATAAATTGCTGGTAGAAATGTGCTCATTATACCTTTTGTGAGAAACGAACGTTTGTTTCTATCTCTTTGTTTTTCTACATATACTTAAAGTACTGTTTCCGACTGCATCAACTTTTTTTTATGTTTCCCCTGAAATATCTTTCTTCTATATAACAATTTTTCTTCTTCTTTCTTCTTGTGCCTTTCCTTTGCTTAATCCTTCTTACTTTTCTCCTGCACCCTTCAGAGCACTGCTTGCCTTGAAAGGGAATGCCATACGAAACATTTTGTGTGTCTAAAAATTCTAAGGGGAAGAAGATACTAAAAATCCCAGGAAGTCCAAACTGAACAGAATGTTCAGAACCAGAGAAGGGATAATAAAGGAGAAAGAAAGAAAGAAAGAAAGAAAGAAAGAAAGAAAGAAGGAAGGAAGGAAGGAAGGAAGGAAGGAAGGAAGGAAGGAAGGAAGGAAGGAAGGAAGAAAGAAAGAAAGAAAGAAAGAAAGAAAGAAAGAAAGAAAGAAAGAAAGAAAGAAAGAAAGAAAGAAAGAAATCTGATCTTGATGAATATAAATCACCAGGACCTGATGGATTACATCCCAGAGTTCTAAAGGAGCTGGCTGATGTCATCTCAGAATGACTGTACCATATCTTTCAAAAATCCTGGAATACTGGGGAACTACCAGAGGACTGGAAAAGAACTGATGTGATTCCCATCTTCAAAAAAAAGGGGGGGGGAACAGACCCAGGAAACTACAGAACAATCAGCCTAACATCAATACCTGGGAACATACTCAAAAAGATAATTTAAAAACAGGTCTGCAAACATTTAGAAATGAGTAAATTAATAACTAGAAGTCAGCATGGGTTTGTTAAAAACAGATCATACTTATGAAACTAATCTTATTTCATTCTTTCACATAGTGACTAAATTAGTAGACTAGCAAAATGCTGTGAACATGGTATACTTAGACTTCATAAGGCATTCAACAAGGTAAACACACTTACTTCTTGATAAGTTAGAAAGAGCAATCAAGATGATTAGGGGACTATAGACTAAAACATATGAAGAACGGTTACAGGAATTGGGCATGGCTAGTATAGTCTAGAGGAGACATGATAGCAGTGTTCCAATATTTGAGGGGCTATCACACAGAGGAGGGGGTCAACCTATTTTCCAAAGCACCTAAAGGCCAGACAAGGGATAATGGATGGAAACTGATCAAGGAGAGATTCAACCTAAAAATAGGGAGAATTTTTTTTGACAGTGAGAACAATCAACCCGTGGAACAGAAGTTGCCTTCAGAAGTTGTGGGAGCTTCATCACTGGAAGCTTTCAAGAAGAGACTGGATTGCCATCTGTCCAAAATGGTGTAGGATCTCCTGCTTGGGCTAGGGGGTTGGACTAGATGACCTACAAGGTCCCTTCCAACTCTGTTATTCTATTCTATTTACCAAAGCAGCAGAAGGAAAGACAAAAAACAATGGATGGAAACTAATCAAAGAGGGAAATAACCTAGAACTAAAGAGAAATTTCCTAACAGTGAGAACAATTAACCAGTGGAACAGCTTGCCTTCAGAAGTTATGGGTGCTCCATTACTGGAGGCTTTTAAGAAGAGATTGGACAGCCACTTGTCTGGAATAGTATAAGCAGGAGGTTGAACTATAAGACCTCCAAAGTCCCTTTCAACTCTGTTATTCTGTATTTATCTGCAATCAGAAACCTTATGCTGTATTGATTTTCATCTCTTTTGTCTAACAATGTTCACACACATGCACTCCACACACACCCAAGAAAAGAAAAGAAAATATTTATTTATTTTATTTAAATAGATTTTAAATAGATTTATTTAAATAGATTTGTATGCCGCCCAACTCCCGGGGGACTCTGGGCGGCTGAGAGGAAGAGGATAATAAGGCCACTTGTTTCATAGAGCTGCAGATGATAGTCATTCCAGAAACCCTCGTTCGCTACCTAAGCTACCATGCTGTGCAAAAATAGTGAAATAAGTAAGATTCCATCTTCCATTATGTTTTAACATGACCTTTTTCTTCTGCATTTTTCTATATACAATTATAAATATGTAAAAACGGACTCCTGTTTTTGAGGCTGGCTTTCAACCCAGTCTACCTTCCAGTCACCTGCCCAGGTAGCATGTGCACACTAAGCATAGAGTTGAATTTTCTTGCAGAGAGAAAAGAAGCAGCCAATCCTCTCAGAAAACTCTTCAGTCCCATAATTTCCTCTCTACTGTTATCACAGCCTCTACTCACTGATGTCCCTTTCCCCCCAAAGGAACTGAGTGGTCTAGTCAATCAGACGCTCTTCCTAGCTAAATCTCCAAAAAGAAAAGAATTTTCCTTTGCCATTGCCTGCTTCCTCCCATCACATCTCTAGTAAGGGCATGCTATTGTTTATGACATCTGAGATCCCATTAATAAGAAAAAGGAAAGTCCAGCTCCTCCGTCAGTGAAAAGGTTAGAGAGAATTAAAACCTCAGCAGATGTCACCTGGAAGCATTCACTCTGAAGGCGAGGAGTTCTGATAATGAAACCTGAGAGGAAGAGGATAATAAGGCCACTTGTTTCATAGAGCTGCAGATGATAGTCATTCCAGAAACCCTCGTTCGCTACCTAAGCTACCATGCTGTGCAGAAATAGCGAAATAAGTAAGATTCCATCTTCCATTATGTTTTAACATGACCTTTTTCTTCTGCACTTTTCTATATACAATGATAAATGAACATGGAAAACTGGGATTCTGAAATTAAATCATTTGATTATTATAAACCAAAAATGGTGGCTAATCTGAAGTCAAGGTTCCATCACTGAGCTAAGGTATCTCAAAGACTTGTGAGTCTTCTATGTGTGTATTTCAGCTACTTATGCAGAGGACATGATGGTGAGGAGAGGAATGAATAGGTATCTCATCTTGTAACCAGAGGTGGTATTCAGCCGGTTCAGACCGGTTCAGGCGAACCGGTAGTAGCGACCTGCGGGTGGGCCTGCCCCCGCCCACCTGCCCCGGCACTATGCGGTCCTATTTAGCCACGTTTTCAAGCCGTGCGCATGTGTGCAAGCCATGCCCACAAGCAAAGCACATGCGTGGAAGGCTGTGCACATGCGTGGAAGGCGCAGGTGTGACCGAAGTGAGCGTGCGTGCATGCGCTCACATGGACAGACTGGTAAGGAAATTATGGGAATCCCACCTCTGCTTGTAACCAAGAAACACTAAAATTTCTTGAGAATTTGATTGAGATTGATTTCTTTTATTTTCCTGGATGAGCCATTTTTTTTAAAAAAATACTTTTGTTAACAAGGATATTTCTTTTCAGTCAGGGGATTCTGTGTTGTGGCTTCTGAATTCCTATCCTATCTTAGTTCTGGTATAAAATGAATATAATGCCGCTACATTAAAGGCATGTTTTGAGGTTTTCATATTATTCAGGAGATAGGGGAGAAGAGGAAGGACAGAGAGACTATAAATTTGAGAAAAGTTAAGCTAAAATAGTTTTCTGTTACATTTTTAAAATCTGCAGCTGTCAAAATAAACTCTGCATTTAACAAATAAGTCCTGCTCCAGGTATCAGATTTAGTGTGGAAGGAACACCTTGGAGGTGCAGAGGAATCTTCTAGCTGCAATAAATTAGGCAATGTTTTTAGTTAAATATGGAAACATAAAAAGGGGAAACGGTGACCACCTCATTGTTTAAAATACAGTAACTTCATCTCCTTGTTAAAATGTCTACTCTGAAAACCAGTGGATTATTCCTTTATTGTGATTCCAATGGAAATGTAGGCTGATTTCCATGTCCTTAGAATATCTTGCTTACATTTATCCCAACTGTATTCACTCCAAATTGTTGTTGTGTTTTTGTTGTTAGTTGCGAAGTCGTGTCTGACCCATCGTGACCCCATGGACAACGTTCCTCCAGACCTTCCTGTCCTCTACCATCCTCTGGAGTCCATTTAAGCTCATGCCGACTGCTTCAGTGACTCCATCCAGCCACCTCATTCTCTGCCGTCTCCTTCTTCTTTTGCCCTCAATTGTTCCCAGCATTAGGCTCTTCTCCAGTGAGTCCTTCCTTCTCATTAGGTGGCCAAAGTCTTTGAGTTTCATCTTCAGGATCTGGCCTTCTAAAGAGCAGTCAGGGTTGATCTCCTCTAGGACTGACCCGTTGGATAGCCTTGCAGTCCAAGGGACTCACAGGAGTCTTCTCCAGCACCATAGTTCAAAGGCCTCAATTGTTTGGCGCTCAGCCTTTCTTATGGTCCAACTTTCATAGTCATACATTGCAACTGGGAAAACCATAGGCACTGCAGATAGTTTGGTTAAACTTTTCATGGATTACTTCCCTATACCAAAAACTATGTGTGTGTGAATACTTTTCTTGAAAAGTGAAATTTACATCAGTTGCTTTTCTTTAAAAAAAAATAATAGATTTTGAGAATTTAACTATCAAATATTAGCTTGATTCTTTTTAACCACATTTCTGAATTATAAGGTGCCACCACATAAACAGTCCATTCATGATTTAATGAATCCACCCATCATTTGAGATTGATTGGAGTTCCAGTCTGTTTCCTTATTTCTTCTGATATCTTGTTGCAATTGTTCTTCCTATGAAAAAATTGGAGACAAAGATGAAGAATCAGAGGAATCCATTTTGTGTGCTTGCATGTATGTGCGTAAAAAAAATCAAGATAGAACTTACAATTAGATAAACCATCTTGCTCAAAATACAGAACTTTTTTGGGTGTGTGTGTGTGTGTTGCAATGTTGATGCTGTCTTCTGTTTTGAAAGTTAACTTTTTGCCTGTCTATTTCTATTAAGTAGATCAAATAAAAAGATGCCAGAATTGTTTTTCCTTTTACAAAACAATTAAAAACATTTAAAAGTACATTTTCATTAATATCTGACTAAATTGTACTTTTCAATGTTCTATCCTAAACATACTTTTATGAGCAGATCAAGTTTTATGTAGTCATTTTATGAAATAATAAGGTGACTATACCTGTGAAACTTGCTTTAAAAAAGAATTTATTAAATATAATAAATTTCATATCTGTGATATAAAACATGATCATATTTGCATTTTCCTAATGAGAGGTACCTGAGCAGGTTTTAGATTTTAAGGTCTTTATGAAAAAAAAGATATTGCTACTACTACTATGGGAACATAATATAAAGATATAGAACTACTACTATGGGAACATAATAGGCTCAAGGTTGACTCAGCCTTCCATCCTTCCGAGGTAGGTAAAATGAGGACCCAGATTGTTGGGGGCAATATAAATATACATTGCTTAATGGTGTAAACCGCTTAGAGAGTGCTTGCACTATGAAGCAGTATATAAGTCTCACTAATAAATAATAAATAAATAAATAATGCACATTCTCAGCACACAGTAGCCTAAATCCATTGGCTAAACCAATATTTTCTCAACTTCGGCAACTTTAAAATATATGGAACTCACTTCCTAGAATTTTTCAGTCAGCAAGTTGGCTAGGGAATACTGGAAGTTGACGTCCACATATCTTTAAGTTGCTGAGATTGAGAAACACTGACTTAGACAATGCCCTTCAAATGAACATATTGGCTTGCTTGCCAGTGGAAGGATGACAGCATGTTAAGGCAGAATTTTGGATTGTTCTAGGACCTAGATCAACCCTGGCAATCATGTTGGAGCAACGGGACATGATGAAGCCTCATTAAAGCTTGGGCTTTCTCCCTGCCTCCCCCCCAGTATTATGGAGGAAAATCACAGGAACAAGTGTCAATCAGTCTGGAAAAAATTATAGGCTTCTTCTGATAGAGCATCTCTACGTGAGAATCATGCCGCAGTTCAGAACTGGCTCTGGATCTGTCTCTTCACATTGTCAACTGATAGCAGACTCTGACTTCTTATGTTTCTTTAGCAAGTCAACATCTCCAAAAAGCTTGTGGGTTGCATGATTTATAAGAATGTCTGCTTCACCTTACCTACTTGCTCCACAATATCCCTGCTCCACAATATTCACAATGAGTCCCCAGGGAGTAGGGCGGCATATAAGAACACTAAAATAAATATCTAGAGTTTCAGCAGCCCCATTCTGGTTTTTACTGGCCAGAGTCGGGGGTGAAATCCTCTGAAGTCTGCTACCGGTTCACTTGGGGCAGTGATGGCGAACCTATGGCACGTGTGCCACAGGTGGCACACGGAGCCATATTTGCCGGCACACAAGCTGTTGCCTAGCTCAGCTCCAGCGCGCATGTGCGTGCTGGCCAGCTGATTTTTGGCTCGCATGGAGGCTCTGGGAGGGCGTTTTTGGCTTCCAGAGGGCCTCCGGGGGATGGGGGAGGGTGTTTTTGCTCTCCCTAGGCTCCAGGGAAGCCTCTGGAGCCTGGGGAGGGCGAAAAATGGGTCTACCGGGCCCACCAGAAGTTGGGAAACGGGCCATTTCTGGCCTCCAGAGGGCCTCCAGGGGAGCGGGGGAGGCCATTTTTGCCCTCCCCAGGCAATGAATTATGGGTGTGGGCACTTGCGCATGTGCGATAGCATGCACACATGCACTTTTGGCAACCGAGGAAAAAAAGGTTCGCCATCACTGACTTGGGGCATTGCAGGCACTACCGTGCAGTGCTGAAAAAGGAGCATTTTGAAGCCATCAGAGTCTGCAAAGGTAAGTAGAACAGCAAGGGGAGATCAGCTGTGCTGTGTGATTTAGATTAGCTAGAAATCCTGCTTTCTAGCTAATCTAGATCATGCAGCACAGCTGATCATCGGATATGCCGGTTCATATCGTTTGCCTGAACTGGTAGCATTTTTTATTACCAGTTCGGGTGAACCGGTCTGAACCGGTAGCATTTCACCTCTGGTCAGAGTGTTTTTCCTTTTGTGGGCAACCATAATTAGAAATATTAGGGAAAGTGGTTAGTTGCAAAAAATGCCAACATATTGTTACCTCATATCACATCTTGTTTTATTTATTTATCAAATTGATACGGCTACCCATCTTACAAAAATGACTGGTGTACAATAACCAAATAAAAACAACACACATATAAAACAATCATTAAAATAAATATTAAATATTAACTGTTATTATTTATATATTAGTCAAATTTATATCTTCAAGTGGATTTTTATTCAGTGATCTGATAGTTCGACACTTTCATACTACCCACATTTTACATCAAATGCCTAAAGAAATGTTCTGTGGTACTGAGGGCATAGATGGTGTAGATGCCTTTGGCGTCAATCATATTTCCTTGAGGTGTTGTGTAGAAATAAATAGGCTCTTGTTCTTCCAGAAGGGACCTTCAGAAGAGGCATTGACTAGATATTTCTTGCGGTCTACTATCATTGTTATCACAGCTAGTCCTTACTTAACAACCACAATTGGGTGTAGGATTTTGGTCATGAGCTACAGTCTCGCAGTGGTTAGTGCTACTTCTGCTGATTGCCATCTGCCTGAATTTGGCAGTTCAAATCTCACCAGGCTCAAGGTTGACTCAGTCTTCCATCCTTCTGAGGTCCGTAAAATGAGGACCCAGATTGTTGGGGGCAATAGGCTGACTCTGTAAACCACTTAGAGAGGGCTGTAAAGCACTGTGAAGCGGTATATAAGTCTAAGTGCTATTGCTATTGCTATTGCTATTCTAGTCCAGCATGTTCTTTATAGAGACCCTATATAAGAGCTGTGGTGGTGCAGTGGTTAGAGTGCAGTATTATAGGCTACCTCTGCCGACTGCTGGCTGACTGTAGTTTGGCAGTTCAAATCTCACCAGGCTCAAGGTTGACTCAGCCTTCCATCCTTCCGAGGTGGGTAAAATGAGGACCCAGATTGTTGGGGGCAATATGCTGAACTCTGTAAACCACTTAGAGAGGGCTGTAAAGCACTATGAAGCGGTATATAAGTCTAAGTGCTATTGCACCATATGACCTCATGGACCTTTTATTTTTTTATTCACATGTTTTTATTTTATTCAAAACAAAGTTAAAATATAAAATACAGAACTCAAAAAAAAAGATCCAAAAGGACAAAAAGAAAAAAAGCCCACAAAGCATAAAACAATCAAAGCATTAAAAAGGTGCATCAAAAAAAGGCACTATGCACATATTATCCCATCTAGCTGAATACTGATTAATATATTATTACAACATTAGGTCCAATCCCTTGCTAAACAAGCCCTCCCAAAAATTTTTATCACAGTTGTAAAAAGATTCACCATAGTTGGTAAGTGAATCGTGTGGTCATTAAGGGAATGATTATGGGAATGCTACAAAGGTTGTAACTGTGAAAAATGGTCATAAGTCACTTTTTCTAGTGCCATTGTAATTTTGCATGGTCACAGTGACAACCTTCGTAGCATCCCCATGATTATATGATCAAAATTCAGATGCTTGGCAACTGCTTATGACCATTGCTGGGTCCCAAGATCATGTGATCACCTTTTGCAACCTTTTGACCTGCAAATGTCTCACTTAACAACAGAAATATTGGGCTTATATATGAAATAACATATATATGAAAATAACATATATATGAAATAAAAGATGAAAAATGTAAGACTGTATAAAAGAATTCAAGGTTGCTGGAATACCATCCCAGAAAAATGGAGAAAATACAGGAAAGGAAGAAGGAAGGAAAGAGAGGTAAGAAGAAAGAAAGAAGAGGAGGAGGAAAGAAGAGAAGAGGGGAGAGGAGAGTTAGGAGAGAGGGCAGGAGGGGAAGTAGGGAAGAGGAGGAGAGAGAGGGGGGAAGTAGGTTTAGAAAGAGGAAGAGGAAGAGGAAGGGAAAGTAAGAAGGAAGAGAAGGAAGGGCTGTATGAGATAGGAAGATAGGATGGTAAAAAAGCAACCTTGAACTAATAAAGCAATAAGATAAATATAGAAATATAGTGTAAAGATTTTATAAAAGAATGAAATGAGAAATGAAATGATAAATATGTGAAAATGTCTGTATGGGAATAAAAATTTAAAAAAACTTTTTTAAAAAAATAATAATTTTTTGGCTCAATTGTGTTTGTACGTCAAAGACTACCTGTATCTACAGTTCATTAGAGGCATCGTGAACTTTTTTTAAATCATGCATCTCTGCCTGAGCCAAGATTGGCAAAAAATGAGGATGTTTTCTGGTCCGTGTTGGAATTGGAGGGAAGAGGTAGAAGCCAGTGAGATCAGCTGAACGGTAAAAGTAGACTTTCTTTTATCATTGAACTTTTTATAAAATGTGTGTGTGTGTGTGTGTAGTGTATTAGTGTGTAATTTTTGCAACACTTGCCCACACAAACTGGTTTACCTGATCAAGTATATTATTTCACAAAAATCCACAGCTGAACTGTGCAAAAGAAGAAGAAAAGATAATTATAAAGATATTTTCTTTCAGGTCAAACATGATTTATGACTCTGCTTATCTACCTCGAATCTAGATTTGTGAATGAAGTTTGCAGAAGAGAGGAGATATATTAACATGCGACATAAATTGCCAGAAAGATAGGGCTAAAACATGAAGTATATACATGCTTGCTGAGAAGGAAATCACAGCATCTTTCTCAATTGGGATTTGAATAGCATGTCAATAAACAGAGTTGCGGGTTAAAATAATCCCAAAAAGAGATAATGAATCTCAAAATGAACAACATTTATACAGTGGTAGTTTACCATGGGATAAATGTAACCAGATGGGAAAGTATTCATCTTAAGGGATACAGATAATCAGTATATTTTAAATATTTTTTTCATGGTCAAGTAGATGAAACACTTCTCATAATTGTAAGAAGGATTTAGGCTACTGGTTTGCAAGTGTTAGAATGTCGAGCCCTGGCCCGGGGCTTGCCATACCTGGGGGCGGAGATACCTCAGGAGCGACGAGCGAGGCGGAGGCTGTGTTAAGGTGAGAATAAATCTCATAGAGGCAAAGTGGATCTTTTCTTGGAATTCAGACGTTTAGAAAATAAAGCCGAGATTAAAGGTCTAATAGAAAATATTTATTTCGGTACAAAAACAATAAATTCTGAATAGTTACATCTGGCTAATAAATTGTGACCGCTCCGGTCAGAATCAAAGGCAGAAGAGAATAATGGAGAATCAGGAATGCACACATGCGCAGAAGATCACATCACATGTCCTGCTTGTATTGGAATGTACCATAATATTAGGATAGGGGTGCATCACCCTGCATAGACATACAACTGGCAATATTCACTGCGTGACAGGCTGCCCAACATCCGACAATGCCAAACAGCTGAGGCGTTCCCTGCCAACCCATGCCGCTCAGCTGATCAGTCCCTCAGCTGATCAGTCCCAGCATTGGGGCTACGTGTATCTGGCCGCAGCTGCTGGGTGGCGAGGAGTGCCTCTGGATGGACATCGGCAGTGGCAGCCGGATACACACAGCCCCAACGCTGCTGGCTACTGGACAGTGGTTACCAGTGGGTGTTGGCGGTTAGATGGGGCTGGGGTGGGGCCAGTGACTTGAAAAGGCGCTGGGAGGTGGTCGTTCCCAGCGCTGACTTTATAAGGATTTGCCTACTCGCTGCGTTCTGAGGCTCCGGCCTGTTTGTAATAAAACTGGATTAAAGCTGGGGTATTGCCTTCGAGTGCATTCGTGCCTGGCTCCCTTTGTTCCTGACAGGTCCGGCCTAGACCAGCTGAGATAGAAGGCTATTTGGGCAACCGAAGTATAGCAACTTTGTCCTTACAATTTAGAAGAATTATCTTGATCAGGTGAGGCTACCTGTAATCCTCCTTTCTTTTTTTCTTGGCTTCTAAAGCCCCATCCAGCTCTAATGCCAAATTTCAGTTTGCTGTCATATTACACAAGAACCCCTAAAATTCTAATCTCAGCCTGAAACAATGGAAAATGAAAATATCCCACTCAAAGTAACATGAGGGGAGGGAAACCCTCATTCCTAACAGCCCCAAGAATAAATGAGGCCCGCCTATTTTATATCATCCACTCTAGCCCTTGGCAGACATCATCAAGCTATGCTTCTTAACAACAGTTCACCTCAGGGGAGGGGGCCAAAGGATCAGCTTGTTCCACACAATGTCAGATATTTCACAAAGGGTGACCTCAGTGGTCCCACAATACTTCTTGCAATTCACTTTCAGATTTCCAGTAACCTGGAGTTGAGCATTCCAATTATGAGTCACTTTGAACCACTGTAATTGTATCATTGACAAAAATCATTGTCCTATACCAGGGGTCGGCAACCTTAAACACTCAAAGAGCCACAAAGGTCCTAACCAGAAGTGCCCCATTCAATTCTGGAGCCAACTGGAAGTCCGGTTCCCACACAAGAGTCTTCTCCTAGCGCAGCATCCTTCTTCCTCTGCCGACTGGAAAGCTGATTCGTACCACCACCACCATAGAGTCTCCTCCTAGCACTGCGTCCTTTTTCCTCTGCCGACTGGAAGTCTGGTTCCCCCACCATAGAGTCTCCTCCTGCGTGGCGTCCTTTTACCTCTACCTGTACTAACTGAAAGCCCTATCAATTGTGGAGCTGACTAGCGACAGGGAGCCACAGCAGAGGGATGAAAGAGCCACAGGTGGTTCCAGAGCTGCAGGTTGCTGACCCCTGTCCTATACTACATTCCTGTCAGGATGCGACATCACTGAGGGTGGTCTGCCCTAATGCATCTCCAGCCATCTTAGGAATGGTTAAACCACCAACTATATTGCCCTTTCAGTCTTTGTTTAAAGGCTGATGGAACAGATGAAACAGAAGGGAAGTTTGTGCTATAATCAAGTCCTCCAAAATGTGTTCAGCTTGAACACTTAATGAAATAAATTCAAAACTCTTTTCTAATGGCAGGAAAACCAGTTGCTTTGCTCCCTGTTAAGCATATGGGTGCTTCTTTGCTTATTACTGAAGCCCTTTCTGGCTCAGCAATCCTTCCAGTCCAAAGATAATTATGCTGAAAGCCTACAGATGAAAACTGAAGATCACAACTCCCAGTTCAGTTTGATAGGTCAATCCTTGCTCTCTTGTTTTCAATCATGGGCAAGTCACAATTTACTATCGTTGGTGGCCAGTCAAGTCAATGGATTACTTTATTATGCTGCTAGAGAAGAGAGAAGAAATAAGAAGCTTTTAGGACCAATCAAAAATGTTTGATCAGGTCTCCCAAGGGAAGGAAGGAGAAAGACTTTGCATGGACCCATATTCATAAAAAAGGATCTCAATTGTGCATTAATTATAGGAAGAAAGAATGAATATGGACTAGAAAATTCCCAAGGTCATTTCCAGCTCTATGATTCTATGAAATCCAAGAGACATTGGAAAAAATGCTTAAGTCTCCATTCATTCATGAAGTCCACAGGGTGATATTGAGTTGGTCACAACCAGAGGTGGTATTCAGCCGGTTTGGACCAGTTTGGGCAAACCGGTAGTAGTGACCCGGGTCCGCCTACCTGCCCTGGTGCTATGCCGTCCTGTTTAGGCACATTTTGAAGCCGTGCACATGCGTGCAAGCCGCATGCTCACATTTGCGAACCAGTAGGGAAAGTAAGTGAATACCACCTCTGGTCACAGCCTCTTTATTTAGCCCACCTCACAGGATGGTCTGTAGTATATTTAATTTGAAGAAGAAAACGATATATGCTACCATGAAAGCCACGGAAGAAAGTTTAACTTGTGTAATTAAACAGCTAATATATTATTGTGGACGAGGCCTTCGTGAATTTCTCTGTCTATAAATAAATGCTTACAAAGGCTCCCCAGCCAGGCTTCTTAAACTTTTTGCCATTGCAACAATTCAACTCTTTAGTGTAATCTTAATGTATACACCTCCCCTAAAAAAATCCAAATACCCAAATGAACACAAACAATGAAAACAATAGAATGAAATTTTGGGAAAGGTGGATTTTATTGTAACAATTCAACTAAAAGGTTCTTCATACCTCCCCTGGACTTTGTCTGAACCAGGGGTGGTATTCACTTACCTTCCCTACCAGTTCGCACATGTGAGCGCGCAAAGTCTTTTGCGCATGCACACAGCCTCGAAAACGTGAATAAATGGGATGCAATTACATCTTGGTGGGTGGGTGGGGCCATCGGCATACAGCACTACCTGTTCGCCCGAACTGGATAGAACCAGCTGAATCCCACCTCTAGTCTGCACCTTCCCAGGGAAGGTACCCCCATTGTTTGGGAAACCTTGCTCTAAAGCAGGGTGTCAAACTCAAGGCCCAGGGGCCGTATTCAGCCTGCGGGGTGTTTAGATCTGGCCTGCGGGGCCACTGCCAGCGAAAATGGAGTGTGCGGCCCTCCTGAGCTCTGTTTTCACTGGCAGAGGGTTGTAGGAGGCTGTCGCAGCCGAAAACAGAGCCCGGGAGCCTGTTTTCACCGGCAGATTGCTCGGACCACCACAGGCACCCCTGACACAAGTGACCTCGAGCTGGCCATGCCCACTCTGGCCATGCCCATCCCAGCCCCCCAAGGTCAAACACAACCCTGATGTGGCCCTTAATGAAATCAAGTTTGACACTCCTGCTCTAAAGGTTTGAAATGTTAAAGACCCAAATGAAAAAAAAAAAAAAGCTCTGAGAGCAGGTTAGAGGTAAACAATGGTAGCAAGCCACAAGCAAATGTCACCCACCTCTGGCCAGAAATGCAATTATTAATTGCAGAATCCCAAGCAAAACCTGACCAGATGCAGAAGTGTTACCTAGTGAGAAAGCTTCTCTGGGGGATATCCAGCAATCTCTCCAAGGGAAGTTATAAGCAGAGTGTTGGTCTCCCACCAGAGATTCCCAGTTCTTAGTAAGAGAAGATGCGGGTGTCACAGAACCTCTGAGGGATTCTGCTCGATAAAGGCAGAGCAAGGAGAGAGCGACAGCAGGGGCTCACGAGACTGAGGCAGGCTAGGTTTTTATTCATTTCAGTTCTTTCCACAAATAACAATATGAAGGACTGAAATAGTCCAGCGGTAGGTTGCTCCCGGTTCGGCCCGGTTCTAAGAACCAGTAGCGCCAGCGGCAGGAGGCTCCGCCCACCCACCCGGGATACTTCTGCCAGTGATGGGTTCCTACTGATGCAGTCCACTCTGTTGTTCCGGGAGCAGCCTGACGATTGCACAATTTGCGTGCGACGGCTCCGGTGCCGTCTTCGCCGGTCCGTCACACGGCGCCTTATTTTTTTCTAAATTTTTGGCCATTTTTTGCTTTCTGCGCATGCGTGGAAGCAAAATCTTGCATGGGGATGTGCGTGAGAGAGAGATTTTGGCAATTTTTTGCTTCCGTACATGCGCAGAAGCAAAAAATCACCGAAATTGTGCACACGCACACGTCCCCTCACAAAATTTTGGTGATTTTTTGCTTTCTGTGCATGCGCGGAAGCAAAATCATGCGAGGGGACACACGCACACGTGTAGTGAGCGTGCATGCATGTGAAACATGATTATGCATGCACAGCACACCAGTAGGCAGGTAAGAGGAACCCGCCCCTGGCTTCTGCGCATTAACCGGTAGTAAAGAGTTTTAGAACCCACTACTGAAATAGTCCTCCTTTCCATACTAGCAATATGAAGGTAACATAGCTCTACATAGGAATCTCCTTGAAGGAATATGTTTTGTTTCTCTGACTTCCTAATTAAGAAGGAATTAAAAATATGGAAGTGTTGTCATGATAGCATTATTATGTTGATTCGTTTCCCTTTGATATCCTAAGTCTAACATGGTTTTAAACACCAGAAAATAATTGTGTTGAGTTATCCCCCCTCCAAATACACAACTAGACAGATACTCATGTTACATGTTGGCTAATAGCAAAAAATGATTATTGCTGGATCTAGTATTACGACAACTGAAAAATATTGTACAGTTTTGCCCATAATAACGCTTCCAAATGAAAACTGGTGATGCTCAGAATAATGTGGATGTTGCTGTGGAGTCTGAGAGCTAGAAAAAGTTTCTGGTGCATGCATGTCAGAGATAAGAAATATATCTATTGCACTGTAAACATAATTTCATTTTTCCTTTGCTGGATTCTTTTAAAAAATTTATTACTGAAAGCCAGTGAACTAGCTGATTTTAAGGCCTGAAATAAACATACCATGAGAACAATATTATTTTCATTCGGTTTGCATATTGTTAGATAATAATTAGTAGTTTATATATTTTAAATGGACTAAAAATGGTTCCCTGTTGTTATTCTTATGCTGTTTGCCCTTTAACCTCCAATTGATAGCATTGTTTGCAAAGCTGTGAAACTTTTTCATTTTCTCCACTAGAGGGCACAGGGGCCATTTTTCATAATGCGTACAAAAAATTGAAACAAATCCTTCAACTTATATGATCATTCTGGAAAAGTTGTTTTGAAATATATAACTCTTGTTCACCAAAAGTCTCCCCTTTGCTGCAGAGACTAGGGATCCAAAGAAAGGCAGCATTCACAGTTTGGCCAAGAGAGCATACATTTGGCAAATAATGCCCTTCCCCCCCACCTTCCTGTGCTAATTTTTTGTGACATGAAAGTGTAGAATAGTGAGAAAAGAATTTTGTGAAGGCATTCCCAGGTATATTGCCGAAAGATTTGCAAAACTCCCAATGATATGCATCTAGCCACATGGTTGAAAATGGTGCATTGTCCTTATAGGTATTTTTGCCTTATCCTTATATAGTACATAACCATGGTTAGCTTCAGAAATGAATTAGACAGGAATTATTCTTTGGAAACAAAATAAATCAGATAGTTATAATAGTACGATCTCTTTATCTCATTTGTTCCCATACAATTAGGAGTTTTACTGCCATGTTGTGACAGGTGACTGTGTTTGACCTTTGACGGTTGGTTGGTTGGCTGGTGTTCAAACTAATGAAGACCCTTAATGGGTTGGCTTTTGTGAAGCTCTGAGCAGTGGGGTTAAAGAGAGAATGGGGTTGCAAACAGAATCCAGAGAAGATCCTTCAATTAAACCTGAAGTCTATTAGTAAAGAAATATTGAGGAGGTTGAAAACAAGCAATGATTCACCTATGTCTTTGAGATTCATTTGAACTGTGTGTTTTTTTAAACCCCCACTCTTTTCCTTATTATTTATTGTTGTCCATGTGTATGGCATGCTTCACAAGAGGACAGCCTGGAGCAAAGAGATCTCCTGGTTCTTCAAAGCTGGAACTAACATACTAATCCGGTGTTCGTTCCATAATTGTTTCCTGCATCGGAAAAGGGATTGGGGACAAATGAAGCAACGGGGAAGCAAATGAAGAGTGATGCTTACAGAACTAAAACTAGATCTCAGAGGACTCAGGTTTGGGGGGGGTCATAACTTGTTTGCTTGCCGTAAATACGTTAAAATCAGAGGTGATCCACTTACCTTCGCCACCAGTTCACATCGTGATGTTTCGCGTGTGCGTCCCCTCATGCGATTTGGCTTCCGCGCATGCTCAGAAGCAGGAATTAGCCCAAAACACAGCTGAGGAGCTCATCAGCTGTGTTTTGGGTGAAGAAATAAAGGTCAGAATTCACCCGCGGGAGGGCGGGAGGGCCCTTTTTCAAGCCGCGGAAGGGGAAAAATTCGCACAAAATCCAAAGAAAGATGGCGGCACGCACGGAACGGCACTGACAGTGATGTCACCAGCGGGTCGCTACCGGTTTGGGTGATCCGGTCCGAACCGGGAGGAACCCACCCCTGGTTAAAATAAGAGAAGGAGACAAGATATTGACCCACAGGCAGGCCAAATAGAGCACAAGAAGGAAAGGCATAAAAACGAAGAATTGAACACAGAATATTAATTTGAATGGTCATTTAGAAGAAACGATGAAAATAATAATTAAGACAGAAATAGAAAAAAATGCCCATTGTTTCTTTCTCCTAATGATATGTGATGATCTGTTTTGTTAAATATCCCTTAACTATTTTCAAACTCTACTTTTCTCATTCTTCATCTTTTTTCCCCTCCCCCAGATGGAAGGCTCTGGATTCCTCAAAAGATTGATGTTTGTTAGCCTTAATGAAGGTATTTTTAAATGGATAACAATCAGTGGTGGGTTGCTTCCAGTTTGGCCCGGTTCTAAGAACTGATAGCACTGGGGACGCTTCTGCACATGCACTAGAATATTGGCTTGTCCTGTTGGACTCATCAGTGTTTCAACTATTATGAAAAGACAATAGCTATTTCAAGCACTGGGAGGGAGTGTGGTGGGATCTGATGGTGAATTTTGATTGCAAGGAGTGGAACTGTAGGGAAAGGAGCTAATGAAATTCTGGAAATGTTCTGGATGGACAAATCTGGAAATGGCCCCTGCTTGGTGGTTAACCTTTTTCCAGTGGTGGGCTGCAACCGATTTAACAACTGGTTTGGTGATTGCGCGTGCTTCAAAATACAACAATTTGAAGCTCAGCTGCTTACCTTCTAAGGCAGCCCCAGTAAGTAGAACAGTGGAGGCACGAAAATCAGCTGTGCCGTACGAATCAGCTGAGCCAGAAAGAAGGAAATATAGGACAGGATAGGGTGGGGGTGGGCGGGGCCAGCAGATCATCGGAACTACCAGTTCACCTGAACCGGTCTGAACCAACAGCCCACCACTGCCTTTTTTCCAATTTGACAACCTGCATTAGATGTGGATCCATTTGTAGGGCTAGTTCTCCATTGGTCTGAACAATCTGAATATGGTCATGCTGAATGAAACCCCTCCTTGATTTTGTTTAAAACTCAAGAAAGCTGGAAAAGACCTTTAACCTTCTCATATAGTGTTTTTTTTAAATAAATGCTGTTCTTGGGTGTGTCTCATTATAAATGTTCCCCTCTAGGGCAGGATTTTCCCTCCAGCATTCATAACCATTGATCCATTTGCTCCCAACAGAATCCACCACTGAAGGTTTTGGTTTTTTAAAAAAAATTCCAGTTCAGCAGCGCTGGTAGGTGGAACAAATGGTGGAATGTTTGTATTTGCATTTTTGTATTTGTTTATTTGTCAAGCATATATGATTATAAGCAAAGTATAAACAGTAAAACATGATAGAATATATATGTAATAGTACAAGCATGAATAAGAGTAAAAGAGGTATGAATATATGGGTACATTAGGACAGGAACGGTAGGCACGATTGTGCGCTTATGCACGCCCCTTACCGACCGCTTAGGAATGGGGTGAGGTCGATGGTAGATAATCTGAGGTTGAAGTTTTTGGAGTTTGGGGAAGAAACTACTGAGTCAGGTAAAGTGTTCCAGGCTTTGACCACTCTGTTGTTGAAGTCAATTTTTTTGCAGTCAAGTTTGGAGCGGTTTACATTAAGTTTGTATCTATTGTGAGCTCATGTATTATTGCGGTTGAAGCTGAAGTAGTCACTAACAGGTAGGACATTGTGGCAGATAATTTTGTGAGCTACACTTAGGTCAGATCGGAGGCGGCGTAGTTCTAAATTTTCAAGTCTCAAAATTTCAAGTCTGGTTTCATAAGGTATTCTGTTGTGAACAGAGGAATGTAATACTCTTCTTGTGAAGTATCTCTGGACATTCTCAATTGTGTTGATGTCTGATATGTAGTGTGGGTTCCAGACAGATGAGCTGTATTCAAGGATCGGTCTAGCAAATGTTTTGTATGCTCTGGTTAAGAGTACAATGTTACCAGAGAAGAAGCTATGCAAGATTAGATTAATGAGAAGAATAAAATTTCTACATTGTGTGAGCCTCTCAAGTTTAGTTTTTGGGCTGTCCTATGTGACAAGCCCCCATTGGTGCCCTGTTAAGGCCATTCATTATTATCAGCTTTTGGCAGATACTGTCACATGGCCTAGATATGCCCCATAGAAGGAGAACCAGCACATAGTTATGGGTCCTGGCTTGTACCTCAATCAGGAGATTTCTTCACGGCATTACAAATTTCCCCAGTAAAAACAGGCATGTACTAATAACAAGAGGACATTTTGTAAATACACCAGTAGTATCAAATATTACCTAGGATTCGCTCTATTTCTCTCAGTGACATACAGAATCTTCCTCTCTCACGTACAGACTTTCTTGAATTCAACTGTTCCTTGCTTGCTCCTTATTTCCTCCCCCTTTTTCTACCACTTTGGGGAATAATTTAACATGTTACACACTAACTTTCCTATAATGGCATTTTGGCTTTTGAAATTCTGCCTCCCTCTTTTATGGCCAGCCCTCTAATGGTTCTCTCACAGGCCTGCCTCTGGCAATCATGTAGGGAATAAATAGAAGCTGACACAGTAATTTACTTAAATCTTCTCCACACTTTTGCAGCATTTTTCTCCAGAGAATACCCTCAAAACAACAATTATTTGAAATGTCACACGTTCCTGCCCCTAGGCGGCCAACAAATGAACATTAAATCTATTAACAACAACTAAAAAAATTAAATGTTTACTTTTCTGAGAAGGTGAGGAGAAGGTGGGAGAGGGAAAGCTGCCTCTAATAAATTTATACTCAATAATAAAGAGGTGTAGTTAATGTTCTCTCTCTACTGAGCCCACATCTGCAGGAAGAGAAGGAGGGCAAGTGGCTGACAAGAGCTGGTCTACTGCAGGATGCCAGAAGCTGCCTGGATTTCTGCCCTGGCAAAGAGGTTGAGGTCCACTGCACAAGTAGATGATTGTGTAAAGCCACATTAAAAAGTCGTGGCAGAATATTGTATAATATATAAGCCATCGACACCTCCTCCTCCCCTGGATCAAATTATGCTGGAGAAGTACTTTTGCCAGATGTAATGTGTTTGCCATGATCCTGATTTTCACAGAATAAAAAAAGAGCGAAAGAAAGAAAAGAGAGATTAGGATTTTATTGTGCACAACAGTTTGTGGTTATATGGTAGCAAAATGTGGCATGCTTCTGATGAGCATCTCAACTACATTTCCATACATGGATATTTAAATGTGCAACCTCTCACTCTCTCACATATCACACACACACGCACACGCACACACACACACACACAAATTGAGAGAGCAGAGCAGCCTTCTTCCATTCTGTCCACTTTTTAGGGATTCCAAGGAAGATGTTTGGCTACATGGAAGCAAAGGTGGCTACCAATAATTTAAAGATATTGAACATTGCAAGGTGCTTGATGGAAAGGGTAATAGGTCATATTGGCTTAGATTATCTGTAGTCCAGGAGGACTTACTATTTGTCAAGGCTCACTAGGCCTCATTTCATGCCTGGAGCATCTCTGTATGCAAATACTGGCCTCAATATTTATGGATTTGCTTGCATAGCCCACAACCCAAACCTAGGATGCAGCAAGGCCTTCAAGGATAAGTCTCTAGACAATTGTGCCCCTAAATTTAGCCCATTATTTGAGCATATAGAAAGGATGGCTTCTCATGCTTTACTATAAGGAATTATAATTTTCTATTCTTTAACAGATTAACAGAGTTGGAAGGGACCTTGTACGTCATCTAGTCCAACCCCCTGCCCAAGCAGGAGATCCTACACCATTTCTGGCAGATGCCATTCCAGTTTCTTCTTCAAAGCCTCCAGTGATGAAGCTCCCACAACTTCTGAAGGCAATTCTTGCATGGATATGGTTTTAACAATAGTTGCTTGGCTAACTATACAAGGCAGTATAGTAATCACTTCTCTGAAGATACGTGCAGGTGAGAGAAATCACATTTTCCTCCCTCTTCTGAGCCAACTTTATAAGAATTTTTGTTGTTGTTGTTAGTTGCGAAGTCGTGTCCGACCCATCACGACCCCATGAACAACGTTCCTCCAGGCCTTCCTGGAATACTCTATACCCAATTTTACCAAGATTGCTGAAAGTCCTATCAATTTTATTGGAAGGCTGTCCAGACTAAATGTAAATGTAATGAGGACCCAGATTGTTGGGGGCAATATGCTGAACTCTGTAAACCACTTAGAGAGGGCTGTAAAGCACTATGAAGCGGTATATAAGTGCTATTGCTATTGCTATTGCTATAATCCAAATCTTATATCTGTCTATATTGATTTATCTATATTGAGAGTGGGGGGAGGGAGGGAGGGAGGGAGGGAGGGAGGGAGAGAGAGAGAGAGAGAGAGAGAGAGAGAGAGAGAGAGAGAGAGAGAGAGAGAGAGAGAGAGAGAGATTAATAATCAACATCTGGCAAGCAGGCCCACAGGTTACATCTTCACCATCTTCCCTACCATGCTGAGATATATTAAACTACTATTCTAATGTATAGAAAATATTTCTATATTTCTGGTTTGCCTTATTACATCTGGACTAGTATATATAAACATCATATGGAGGGAGGAATTTGAGAAATGTTAGAAGGAAGGAATTTTAACTGAAGTTGAAGCCTGGCTATCTTCATTTTTCTCTAATATATGTTTTAAGCATCATCTGATACGATACTAAGAGGTAAGCTATACCTGCTGTCTATTTAAAATGATGTAAGATGATATGGGCTTCACAGTCCTTAAACTACTTAAAAGAAGGCATATCATCAGCTTTCTATTTTAACAGGTAAACCTAGTTACATGCATCAATGCAATATGTTGTTGACTACCAGATGATGGGGAAAATAGCAGGCATTAAAATGCTTGACTAAGACTGAGAAGCTTAAGCTCAGCGGTATAAATGTTTGACCTTTTTAATGAAAAAATAGGTAGAAAAGGCATTTGGGAGATAATTTTGTTTACCATAGTAATATCATTGATTTCATTTGCAACTGCCTGCCTAAAAGTCAAGATGCTGAGTTGCAACCTCGAAACTATTAGAAACTGACCATTCTTGTTCTGTAGCTACATAAATATAAACAGATACTCCTGTAAAACAGAAAGCCATAAATATTTGAAAACGAGTCTGTGAATGACGTGAAAATGATGTGATAAGTACTAAGTTAGCATGGCTTTCCTAAGAACAAGCCTTGCCAGACTAAAAATGATTCATTATTTGATCAAGTGCTTTTATTAGTAGATTGTGGAAATGCTGTAGACATGATACATCTTAATTTTTCAAAACATTTTTATCCCACTTTTATTTTTATAATAAATATAAAATTTCTTCCTCCTCCTATTTTCTCCACAACAACCATGAGGTGTGGCAGGAAATAACCAATTGGCTTAATTGTTGAACACTTGTTGCCTGAGCCTGACGTCATGGGCTGAGAATAACTGGCCCAAACTCTCTCAGCCAACTTTCAGGCCTAAGGTGAAACTAGTATTCACAGCTTGGTGCTTTAATCACTACATCAAACTGGCTTTAAGAAAGTACTTACTAATCAGAGGTGGGTTCCTACCGGTGCGGTCCGGAGCCCTGCTCTGGTAGTGGCTCACCGATTGCGCAATTTTGGTGCGATGGCTCTGGTGCTGTCTTTGCCGGTCTGTGCGTGCCATCTTTTTTTTTTCTAATTTTCGGTGATTTTTCGGCTCTCTGAGCATGCACAGAAGCAAAATTGCGCTAGGGGACGCGCACGAAATGTTGCAATGTGCACGCAGTGCACCGGTAGGAAACGTTAAGAGGAACCTGCCCCTGTTACTAATGATATTCAGAAGAGCAAATGGGTCAAGTGTGAGATATAGTTACAGTATATGGCTAACTCAGAAATCATGCAGAGTACTCATCTATAATTCTCATCAATCTAGAAAGACATGTTATGTGGAATGCCACAAGAAATAGTTTTGGGTCCTCTTTAATTGTTTCATTAAGGACTTGAATAAAGAGGTGGATGGAATATTTCAAATGTGTAGATAAAATTGGGTTACATAACTAACAGCCTAGCTGAGAGAAATAAAATTTAAAATGTTCTTGATGATTAGAGAAACAAGTTGGAAATGACAGAAAAGGTTAGACAAATGCTAATTTTTTTGTAGAAAGTTAGCAACCACCCCTCCTCGAAGAATGAAATATTTTGCGAAATATTTAAAAGGGCAGAATTAAATAGAAATCTTAAGGGAGACAGATTTCTCAGCTCCCTGCCCCCAGCAGATATTTGGTGTGCCCATTAAGAAAGAGTGGGCCATCCTATCTACAAGACAAAAGACCTTCAGCTCCAGGGTGATGGGATTAAGACATGACCCTCCAGGACATAATAGAATTATCTAGCAGCAGAGTTCACCACATTGCAAAATCTCCTAAGGACATTGCATCACCCAACAAACTTCAACCAAACTTATCTCAGACAAACATGGCCCCACATGGCCCCATGGGAGTCTGACAACAGCCAATAGAATACATGTTCTTGCACAGGAACAGGAAGCTCAAGTGAAAGTATAAAAGCCCCCACTCTCAACTCCATGTGTTCATCTGCACCAGAGAACCATGTGCTTGGTGGTTCTCTTCCATCATTAAACCCTCTTTCCAATCAGCCTCCATGTTTCCAGTGTCTTTCTCTCAGCTTGGAACTGAATGGATATTTCTTCCAACACTTTACCTAGAAGCAAAACCAAATGTTCTGTTATACTAGAAGAAAAGGGACATCTGGCTTGGTCATATTGTCTGTAACAAAGAACTTGAAATAGTAATTGACTGCCAACCTAATACGGACAGTGTCCCATCTCTTATCTGTGTAGGTGGTGCTTCTTGTTTAACTAGGGTATATGGTAGCCCCCTTCAAAGACTTGAAAGTATGAGGTCAAATCTGCTTTGGAGTGTAAGACACAGAATAATGGATTTAAGTTAGAGGGATGTAGATTCTGATGTAATGTTGGGGGGGGGGAATCCTGACAAGTAAGAGCTGTTGACACTGCAGCCAATTTCCCAGAGAGGGGATGGGATCCCCTTCATTGGAAACATTCAAGTGGAGGCTGGAAAGCCATTGTAGAAAGTTAGCACCCACCCTTCTCCTAGAAGAATGAAATATTCTAGGAAATATTAAAAAGGCAGAATATTATACTTCCCTGGATGAGAAAAAGAGAAACGTGCTCTTGGAAAGCAGCCCCCACCTTTGTTAATAGCCCCAGAATGACTGGGCCATCCCAGTCTACAAAACAAAAGGCCTTCAGCTCCAGGGTGATAGGATTAGCCCTCACTCAAGATCCAAACCAGGACAAAGCCATTAAGCCATAATAGGAATTGCCCAACACCCTTTCAGAACACACGCCTCTTCATTACATCACCCAGCACAGTTCAACCAACTTATTCAACTTATCTCAGACAAACTCCTAGGATTTCCACATGACCCCTACAACAGCCAATAGGATATATGCCCTTGCCACAGGAACAGGAAGCTCTAAAGCAGGGCCCAAGAGAGGGTATAAATATATATCTCTCTCTCCACTCCATGTGGTCAGCTACCCAGAATCACACGTGCTTGGTGGTTCTGCTCCACCATTAAACCATCCTTCCAAGCAGCCTGCATGTTTCCAGTGTCTTTCTCTCCACTTGGAACTGAACTCAGATGGACATTTCTTCCAACACCATCTTTTTGGGATGTTTTAATTTGGGCTCCTGCACTGAGCAGGGGATGGAATTTGATAACCTTCTTGGCTCCTCCCAACTTAGTGATGCCAGGGATTCTTCAGTTTTTGCTACCTTCAAGAAGCCAGGTATTACACCTCTCCTCTCAGGTACATTTCGCCAAAATGACAGAGGAAATTTATTATGGCCAGTTATTTTAAAATTTAGGGGAACATCTGTTAGGACTCTGTCCAAACGGTTGGGTTTGCTAATATATAAACAAGCCACAAATCAATGTTTATGTGAATATAGGTAATATTGCTTTAAATGCATTGTAAGCTTTCTTATTACTATATAAGGGAGCTAGAGAACAGGCTCGTTCTCCTTGCTGACTCTCTCTGCTGATTCACTGCTGATTCATTGAGTAATTGACTTCGTGTCTGTGAAAGTACTGTGAAGAGCTGCTGTGTATAGCGTAACGATCTATGATAGTATAGATTTGTTTGTTAGCTGTAATCTTTGTTTGCTAATTAAGACAAAGATAGGCTGGTGAGAAGATTCTTCGTATTGACTGACTTAACATGTATGACTTGGACTTCTTATTTGGATTTTGCTAATTCTTTGAGTAAACTATTTGTATATACTTTAAACGTATCTGTTTATTAATTGAATCATATCACCTCATATCAACTGCAACATCACGTTTCGCTGTTCACATGCTTAAGAGCACAAATTCCTTAACAACATCAGGGATAATTTCAACTCTTAGTACTTTCTTGAGGATTATGCTACCTTCTACCCAGCCTTTCCTAGGACTCCCAGTGTGACCAAATATGGGAATTCCACCTTGTTCAATGAAGAAAGAAGCTAAAAGGCCAGTCGCTGAGCAGGTCCCCAAATAATCATCAAGACCCTTTGTCTTTTCTCCTGCAAAAAGATTCTTCTATTGCTCGTGTTTGTGTCTTGCTCAAATATAGATTGGCTGAGTTTACTTGGCACATCTGGCAAGCCACCGGATCTGCTGTGTTTGTCATTTCATTTTGCTAGTGCAGCAATCTTTCCCTTGTCCCAATTTAGGATGGCGAGGCGGGCCTGCTCTGCATGTCAGTGACAGAGATAAACGGAGGAACTTGATGGCTCCCCCAGTGCCCTTTCCTTCCTTCCTGAACGGTTCCCTCGGCGCCTTTTTTCTGAGCCTTGTTTCTGTCTCAGCAGGGGAAGACGCCTTGGCATAGCCCTCTGCAAATTGCATCAAGGAAAAATCATTAAACAGGATTGGAAAGAAAGAAAGAAACACTTACAAACTCAAACAAAAGAGAGAGAGAGAGAGAGAGAGAGGATGTTCCTGCATAAAGCACTTTCAAATGCCAGAAAAGGAAGGCCACACTTCAGTGATCAATCACTTACCAGCAAAAGCCTCATAAGGGTGCTTCAGTTCCATCTGAGTATGTGCATGATGTAAGTGTCTGCCTCTGTATGTGTGTGTGTGTGTGTGTGTGTGTGTGTGTGTGAGAGAGAGAGAGAGAGAGAGAGAGAGAGAGACAGACAGACAGACAGACAGACAGACAGACAGACAGACAGACAGAGCAGGGTATTTAGAAGTTGTGATATAAAGCAAACTGAATAGAGTTAAAAAAAACAATAATTAGAAGGTGGCTTATAGATCTTGGAATAATCAGTGAGCTAGATGTAACATGGAGCCATTGTTTTCATACGCATGTTCAGTTTTGGGCGAAGTGGAATCACATTTGATTAAGATTACATTTTGTTATGTAATTTTGCTGCTATTTTCTTACAATGGATACAAGGCTACAATTTTCCACGTATTCCTTCCCAGTTGGTTTAATTGTGCTGATAATTACATTCATCTAGATACATTTATCCAGAAATGGAAAGTGCAAATCAGAATGTACTGTATTAGAAAAGAACTCTAAAGCAAGATTCAGCTAGCAGGATTTTGCAGGATTGTGGATATGGATGAGTCCCAAATCCTGAGGCAGTTCAGAGCACATCAGAACAGATTGCCATAAGATCTCTAATATTGCATATTTTGTTGGGATTCAAAAAGCCCTGTGAAGCTCTAGTCCTTACATGTTGCTCAGAGCTATCACAGACTATCAGGGTTGCCACCCAATAGCTATTCCAACAAATGTACAAACAAACAAACAAATAAACAAACAAAGAAACTGGTGCTTTTTAGAATGCCATAACAGGGAAATGCATAGCAGGAGGACTGGATTCTTTGATCAATAGGTCTGTCCATATAACTCAGAATCATCTTTTTTCATAATATCACAAATCGTCACAGGATCACAGCATGGTTGGCAAAATCATGGATCCAGGATGTTTTGAAGT
>JALIGW010000017.1:4083363-4118363 GCA_023053685.1 Diadophis punctatus similis
ATGAGTATATAATGAGCAAAGGCTTGTAGATTAATTAATATGGAGGCTTTTAATGTGTTGCTATACATTAAGTGTTTGATGTAATGGGAGGGAAGGAGGGAGGGAGGGAGAGGGAGGGAGGGAGGGAGGGAGGGAGGGAGGGAGCGGGAGAGAGAGAGAGAGAGAGAGAGAGAGAGAGAGAGAGAGAGAGAGAGAGAGAGAGAGAGAGAGAGAGAGAGAGAGAGAGAGAGAGAGAGAGAGAGAGAGAGAGATTCTTCCACTATTAACAATTAAGCTAAATGGACTGAGAAATGTAACAAAATGATTAAAAGTATCAACTTCTATGCAGGCACAGGGCACAGGGGTTTTAGGAGAGGGGCCTTGCAGCTTCTTGACCCAGGCCCAGCCAAGTGAGGCTGTTCAGGCTCTGTCCCTGTGCCTAGAGACAGTGTGGTTTTGGTTGGAGAGGTGCCATCTCTGACTCAATTATAAGAAGGCTGAGTTGGTGTGGATGTTTGGGCACCCAGATTGGGGATGTTTCAACTTTGACCTTGGGCAGAGTTACATTTCACCTTTCAAGAGTGGTACAAAATCTGGGAGTATTGCTGGACTCACAGCTTCTTGCTTGATGAGCAAATGGCAGCTATGGCCAAGAAGATATGTGCACAATTTCATCAGGTGCATTATTTGCACAATTTCCTAGACCAGGGGTCCTTTAGACAGTCACTCATGCCCTAGTCACCTCATGGCTTGTCTACTGAAATGGGTTGCCCTTGAAGATTACCTCATTACCTTGAGCTGGTCTAGAAAGGAGTGGCATAGACAATGATGTGCCCACCTTTGTATGACCATGTAACACTTCTTGCCAGCTTGCTCCTGGGTGCAATTCAAGGTGTCACTTATTATCTATACACACCTATCTGGCATAGGGCCTGGTTCAGGGGCGGGTTCCTCTTACCTTCTCCTACCGGTGCACATCGCGACGTTGTGCATGCGCACGTGCCCTCTCGCACAATTTTGGCTATCTGCGCATGTGCAGAAGGACAATTTCACTTCTGCGCATGCACAGAGAGCCAAAAACAACAAAAACTTCCAAATAAAGATGGCAGCGCACGGATCGGCAAAGAAAGCATCGGTGGGGCCCCTAGCGGAACGGCGGAATGGACCGTATCGGTAAGAACCTACCATTGGCCTGATTACTTGAGGAATCATCTGTCTTCCATAGTATCTGCCTGGCCAATTTAAAAGGGTTGGTGCATTCCAGGTTCCTCTGATTAAACAATGTCATCCATCAGGACACCAGAAACATGCCTTTCTATGTAACAGTGCCTGCCCAAAATTCTCACCAATTTAACATGGTTTGCTTTGTGGCTGAATCCTAGCAAGGCGTCCCTCCTATCTTAAGCAAAATGCCAGTAGTTTATCATCAATCCAGTGATCCAGGTAAATTATTTTCTGATATCTAAAGCTGCACCATCTCCTCTACTGTGTTGCCTATCGCTCTGGAATAAGATTCATCCCATCATGTTTCTGTAATCCTATTATATCATACTTGGCTTTGTGTCTTGTGATACCCAACACATCTTGCTTGTTATCCATACTTTGTGCATCAGTGTAGAAACATATAAGATAATGGATTGCTCTGTGAGTTCGATCCTAGGTAGTGGCAGATGTAGGGTCTCCTGCTTGGGCAGGGGGTTGGACTAGATGACCTGCAAGGTCCCTTCCAACTCTGTTAATCTGTTAAAATGCTCTGTATTCAGGCCTCCTTTTCCTTTATGCTTCCATCTTATTGTTTATTGTTAGATTTGTAAAGTATTGAACACTTTGTTTTACTGCTGGATTCAATCCATTACAGATAGTCCTTGTTTAGAAAATGCAATTGATTTCAGCAAAAGGATCGCTAAGTGACATGCTAAGCAAACTGTTTGCGTGTGTGTGTGTCAGGTCCCAGATATTTGTACAGGTACGCTGGCATTTTGGAGGGAGGAAGGGGGGAGGAATGGAGTGATCTGTATATGAAGTTTCTGTTTCTGTTTCCTGCATTACTGTGCTAATCTCTATATGAAGTTTCTGTTTCCCTGTAATGATGTAGTGTGGGAGGGGTTTGGTTAGCATTGCTTTAAATAGCTGATAATAAGTGAGAAGCTTCAGTTCTTGCCTAGAACTCTTGTTATCACAAACCTTTCAATAAAAGCTCCTTTTGGAACAACTGCAGTTTCAAGAGATCTGATTTCTTGGGAAGACTGGAGAGGCAAGACCTTACAGTGTGCGTGTGTGAGAGAGAGAGGCAGAAAGAAGAGAGATGCTTTGATAATCACTGATTGCTACCATTTCATTTAGGTAAAGTTCTCTCATGCAGGAACAAATGGATGCTGTTTAGGGAATTCTGGGAGTTGAAGTCCACACATCTTAAAGTTTCTGAGGCTGGGAAACATTCCTCTAGAAAAGGATCTCCAGGTTTATCTAGACTGCAAGCCAGTGTCCTTTGAATGACAATCCAGGACTGCACTCTGAAATAATGGAAATATTCATGACCAAAAATTAAGAAGTTAAATTAATATAATTTATTATGGATTATCATATCCTGTGGCTTCATGTCACTATGAAATATTATAAATGTTTCCATTATATTGCTATAGAAATAAAACCCAAGGAGAAATTGCAAGGCCCCTAACTATAACCAGGCTTATGGCCCTGGAAATAAAGAATTTGCTTTCAGTTCTTGTGGAAATGATTCCGACTGATCTTCTACCTGACAAATCTGTCTGCATCAGATAGCAAAGTCAAGCTGACTATTTTCATAATTAATTGTATTTGTAAGAAAAAGAGAGGCTTCTGGAAAGGTGAATTATTTTCGACAGAGTTAAAGTTAGTCACACAAGCAGTACTTGTCAGTTTTTGACTGAACTAGAAAAACATAAGCAGGGTCTCACTTACTTAGTACTGATAGGAAATCACCAGAAAAATACCTGGGCTGTAGGGAAAATTTAAAAAAACAACCCAGAAATAGACAATATCCCTTTTTTAAAAAGAGAGAAACAAGTGGATAGTAAGAAAACAACATGTTCACAAGAATTCAAGTTCTGTTTAAGAGGGCTATTATTTTTTTAAATAAAATTGATGCAGCAGATTTTTCAAAAATGTCTTTAAACTCGTTATTTTTTAAAATCCCATTTCTCTATTAACACCACTGCTTTGTAAGTCGCACTGTCTCCCATTTTACTTTCAGCTGCATTTCAAGGTCTGGCTACTATCTATAAAGGTCTTTATGACACAGATCCAAGTTACTGGTGGGTCTGTCTCTCTCCAGTTGGTTCTGCCCATTTCACGTGGTCTTACAAGTTCTAGGTCCCTTCTATAAATTGGTGTCATCTGGTGAGATTCAGGAGGCATTGCTTTCGCTAAAACATATAAAGAACGGCTGCTGGAACTGGGTATGTCTAGTCTGATGAAAAGAAGAACTAGGGGTGACATGATAGCAGTGTTCCAATATCTCAGGGGTTGCCACAAAGAAGAGGGAGTCAACCAATTCTCCAAAGCACCTGAAGGCAGGACAAGAAGCTATGGGTAGAAACTAATCAAGGAGAGAAGCAACTTAGAACTAAGGAGAAATTTCCTGAGAACAATTAATCAGTGGAACAATTTGCCTCCAGAAGTTGTAAATGCTCCAACACTGGAAGCTTTTAAGAAGAGTTTGGATAACCATTTGTCTGAAGTGGTGTAGAGTATCCTACCTAATCAGGGGGTTGGACTAGAAGACCTCCAAGGTCCCTTCCAACTCTGTTATTCTATTCTCTGTCATGGCACTTATTTTCTGGAACATCAGTCCCCCTGAGATTTAGATAGTTCCACCTCTGTTGGTTTTCCAAAAGGATTTGAAACCTGTTTTCCCTCAGGCATTGAGACAGGGTATTGCAGGAGCCTATCTGTAGTTATTTGAAACTGAATTGATGGTAGACTAGTCTTGGTTCTGTTATGTTTTCTTCTGCATTGTTTTTATTCTGTTGCTTTTGCTTCTCCTTTTTTTAAATCTATGTTAACCATCCAGAGTTACAGCTTATGAGTTGGCAAGCCATATAATAAACAACTAATAAAGAAGTAAATAAAAGATAAAGGTAATAAATTTCACAGGGGATATTTAGACCCATAAAATAGAAGAGGAAGAAGAAGTCATTTGGGCAACTGAGTATAGCAACCCATGACCTTCCCCCTGCCAAAGCAAATTGAGCAGTTTGGCCTCCACTTGGCAGCTCTGAATGACTGGGTCACTCTCAAAATTTTCACAAAATTGAATGACAATTAAACATAACTTTCTGTATCTTCCATTGAATATTTTTATCCTCTGAAAGAATAAAATTCTCATCCAATTCTACAGATTGAATAAGCATTCTTCTTTATTAAGTTGCCTGGCATAGATACCGCCCCATGTACTATGTCCAAACTTGAACAGATTTGGAAAAGGATAGGAAAATTAGCTGGGAAACTAGAAACTAAGCCCTATAAAGATTGATGGAAGGAGTAGGGACAGTTTAGTCTTGAGGAGATTTTAATTTCATTTACAGTATTTGTTACTAAGATTGCAATGCCCTCGATTCCAGAATGGCTCTGTGCAGGCTATCATAACACTCTTCAAATACCTGAAACGATGTCACACATAAGAAGCCGAACACCTGTTCCCTGTCATTTCAGAGTTCAGGTCACAGAATAAATGGAGTCACATTACAGGAGGAGAGATTCAGACTGGATGTTAGAAAAAGCTTCCTAGCAATTGAACAGTGGGATCATTCTTAGGCCACGAGAGAGGGGAGAGGGCAGGGGAGGGCATTGTGATGGTGAGAGGCAAGGGGAGGCAAGGTACAGACAGGGTGGTCATTTTTAGGGAGAGTGGGGAAGTTCAGTGCCTGAGCTGTTTCAAATAGGTTTTGCTTCTCCCAACACGATATTTGGTATGGGAAACAACCTGGCATGCTTTAGCAGTGAGGTATTGGGACTAGCAATTTTTGAACTCTTCAGGCTGTTGTTGTCATGCCTGGCATGCTCTTCATAATTTTTTCTCCACAATGCCAGACTGGTACTTTCAACAGTACTTATCAAGTCTTACCTACACATTGTGAGCGGGGGGAGATCCCCCGGAGGTCGATGGATCGTTGCTTCCCTTTTAAAAACATACTTACTTAGAAAATAAAACCGAGATTCAAATCTAATTAACAAAATATTTATTTCAGTAGAAAATAATAAAAAGAATCCTTATTAAAGCTACATTGTATCGGCTAAGGAAATAAATCACTTCTACCTTGGTAGAAAATGGCGAAGAGAAAGGAAGGAGGAAACCTCTGGAATGCAGACATGCGTAATAGAATATATCATACGTCTGCTTGACCATAAATACAAGAAACAGTAGAAAAACATAGAGATGCACAAACTGACAATATTCACATCGTGACACACATGGATTTAGCACTCTACTGAAAGAGCAATATACTGTTTTTTAAAAACATGGTAGACCTAGGTTTTAAATAAAAGATCTAATGGTGTTGAGAAAGTGTGAATCCTGTACCGCACAGAAAGTCAATTAAAACTGTCTCTGCCAGCTGCATCTTGCTAGTTTGGTTACCAATGAATGTATTACACGTTTTCTATTGCTTCGGTCAACCAGGAATTGCATGGCCATACTTTTTACTAGTTTCGTAACTTTGATCTCTCTCTCTCTCTCTCTCTCTCTCTCTCTCTCTCTCTCTCTCTCTCTCTCTCTCTCTCTCTCTCTCTCTCTCTCTCTCTCTCTCTCTCTCTCTCTCTCTCTCCGTGTGCGTGTGCATGTGCGTGTGTGTGCCATCTTGCCTATTCCTATACAACTGTGTCTGTTCTGTGGGGATTGGATTCGATGATGTTGGCCATAACCCCTTCCTACTACATGTGCTATTTCTGTGCAGCACTAACCAAGAATGGAGTTCACCCTTTATTGATCACTCTCTCTTTTCCCTTGCAGCTCCTCCACTCCCATGAGCTCAACTGACAAATTACAGGCACATAGGAAGGCCATAGAGCAGGGGTGTCAAACTCAAGGTTAAATCCGGCCCACAGGGTCAACCTGGAAATATCAAAGGACTGGCCTGCGGTGCCTCTGATGGCTAAAATGGGCTGTGTGCAGCCCTCCCCGTGCCTCGTTTTCACCCTCCATGGTCTCCGGCAGCACTCTGCCGGCCAAAAATGGGCCAAAAACAGCCCCCAAAACAGGCTGAAAAACAAGGCCAAAAACAAGCCATAAAATGGGGGCCCAGAAACAGCTGGCAGAGTGCTGCAGGAGGCCATGGAGGGTGAAAATGAGGCACAGGGGGGCTGCTTGCAGACTCCCTATGCCCCATTTTGGCTGGCAGGGTGCTGCAGGAGGCATCCGTCCCACTCCCCTTCCGCCGGCCCGCGGAGAACTACAATGCTGATCCGGCCCTTGAAGAAATCCAGTTTGACACCCCTGCCATAGAGTGAAATGAGAGTTCTGGACATCCAAGCAGGAACACTGAGAGCCTATCCTTGTAAGCTGGGAGATTTTTGCACAGACTTTTTATGATATTTCTAAGGCCATGTTCAGAAATATCCTCACTCACAGGTCACAGCAAGGAGCATTTTTGTGCTTAAAACCTATTAGTCAGGCAACTTGACAGATGGCTAAATCTGTCATGCAAAATACCCACCTAAACTCATCCAGTCTCATTTTGCCACACATTAAAGTGGTTATTTTCCTCAGTAGCAGATAACACTCAGTGAAAGGGAAAATGAAGCTGGATTAAAATTGAAGGTGAGCATCAAGAAAAGTCAGGAGTAAGAACCTCTCTCACCACAGGGATTCAATTCCATTACTGACACATTTTTTAAAAATACTATACTTGAGTGTTTATTGTGTTACAATAAAATGGGGTACATAAAACCCACTTTATATCTGTAGCAGTGCTGTGATTGGCAGATAGCAGAGACATGTGAATATGGAGGGTAGCCAAGGTGGAGGACTCCATCAATTGCTTTGACCAAGAACACATGCAGAGAAGCAGGATAAGTACATGGGCAGGATAGGCAGATTTCATGCTGGTGTATTTTCTGCCAACTCAACAATGAGTAGAGCTTAGAGCAGGGTGTCAAACTCAAGGCCCGGGGGCCAGATCCGGCCTGTGGAGTGCTTAGATCTGGCCCGTGGGGCCACCCTAGAAACAGCAAAGGACCAGCCCGTGGTGCCTCTGCCAGCGAAAATGGAGCTCAGGATGGCCATGTGCAGCCGTCTTTTTGGCTGCAATGGCCTCCTGCCACCCTCTGCCAGTGAAAACGGAGCTCGGGAGGGCCGCGTGCAGCCCTCCCAGGCTCCGTTTTTGGCTGCAACCACCTCCTGCCACCCTCTGCCAGTGAAAACGGAGCTCGGGGCGAGTGACATCAAACTGGCCATGCCCATCCTGGCCACGCCCACCCTGCCCCCAAGGTAAAACACAACCTTGATGCAGCCCTCAATGAAATTGAGTTTGACACCCCTGGCTCAGAGCCTTCGACTCCATAGTGGACAAAGGTTATTGCAAGGTCTCAAAAGAGCCTGCTACACCTATGAGGCTTTAAAAAAAAAACAAGTTAGATATAAGATGAGCCGCGGTGACACAGTGGTTAGAATGCAGTACTGCAGGCTACGTCTGTGACTGCTGGCTGCCCGCATTTCGGCAGTTTGAATCTCACCTGGCTCAAGGTTAACTCAGCCTTCCATCCTTCCGAGGTCAGTAAAAATGAGGACCCAGATTGTTGGGGTCAATATGCTAACTTGTAAACTGTTTAGAGAGGGCTGTAAAAGCGCTGTGAAGCGATATATAAGTCTAAGTGCTATTGCAATTGCTATTGCTATTGACTCAGCCGTCCATCCTTCCGAAGTGGGTAAAATGAGAACCCAGATTGTTGGGGGCAATATGCTGACTCTGTAAACAGTTTAGAGAGGGCTGTAAAAAGCACTGTGAAGTGGTATGTAAGTCTAAGTGCTATTGCTATTGCTATAAAATGACAGATTTTGCAAAGGAAGTAACGTGTGTTTTGAATATTTTAGGAGGGATCGTGAGATTGAGGGCAAAGATTAATTCATCAACTTTTCCATACAGTAAAACTGTCAGAAGGCAGTTGATAAAGCAATTTAAAATATCAATGTACAATTTTTAAGAATGAAAAAAATGGGAAACCATTTATTTATCTCCTACAATCTCTCTTCAAGATTCTTTGATGGGATTGGTAATCTGCAAGAACCGAATCCAGGGCTCCTCGCTATATTTTAAAGCCACAAATCTTCGCTCATTTTTCCTTTAAGGCACTCCTTTCAAGTAACAGATCAGGATAGGAACTTTGATGAGAGCAAAAGTAATAATGGATGGGTTAGTGTCCACATTTCATCCTGGAGTAAATGAAAATCTCTTCAGAATTAATCTAATCTGGTTTGGAATTCAGGCTCTGACATAGTCCTAATTTCCATTACTATTATTATTTCAAGTTCTTAGACACCTTCTAAGATCACTGTATTCCTGTGGCTGCTTATTAAAAAAAAAAAAACCAACAACAATACAGCCAAATAAAATAGAAAGTAAAAGCAACATGAAAGGGATTACCATTTCAAAATACTCCTCATGTTTTCAGTTTAAACCATTTTAAGCAAAACGTTTGACTAATCTTTTTTTCATTTTGATATTTAAGGGATAGATACATTTTTTTTCCACGTGGAGGGGAAGCATGGCATGGTGACTGATAATACTACCTTTTAAAATGGCATTCACAATTCCAAAATCCCCCAATTTCAGCCCCAAAGTGAAACAGAGGCAAAATAAAGATGATAAGGAAAAGATTAAATTAAAGAGCCATGGATCTAATCTTATGGATCATCTCTCTGAATATATCAAATACAAATACCATATAAATACAAATACAAATATTATACACTGAGTGCCATACATATACACTGTCCAACATAAAATACATCTCCTTTAAAACATGTAAAAACTTGCTTTCTGTCTTTCAGGATATGTGGAACCCAGTGGTGGGTTCCTACTGTTGCAGTCCAGTGCGCCGTTCCGGTAGGGACCTGCCAATTGTGCAATTTGCACACAACAGCTCCAGTGCCATCTTCGGCGGTCCGTCGCACAGCGCCATCTTTTTTCCAAATTTTTGGCCTTTTTTGCTTCCTACGCATGCGCAGAAGCAAAATCTCACGAGGGGACGCTTGTGCGTGAGAGAGTTCAGCTATTTTTTGCTTCCGCGCATGCGCAGAAGAAAAAAATTGCCAGAATCGCGCACGCGCGTGCATCCCCTTGCAAGATTTTGGTGATTTTTTGCTTCCTACACATGGATGGAAGCAAAATTACGTGAGGGGACGTGCGCGTGTAGCGTGTGTGTGTGTGCGCAAAATGTGATGATGCGCACGCAGCGCACCGGTAGCCAGGTAAGAGGAACCTTCCCCTGATGGAACCCCATGACAAATTCCCCAGTTTGGCTTCAGCCCCATTTCTGAAATCATCAAAGACAAGGTAATGGCGTTTTTTTAAAAAATAAAACCCCAAGCTAAGTATTGTATATATCGCTACCAATAATGTCTATTTATCTCTGTTGAGCAATATATACAGTAAACTGTGTGAGATTATAGGGCTAGCTGTTTCAGGTGTGAACTTAAAGCACCTCTTTTACAAAGGGAGAGGGATGACATTTGCACACCCATGTGCACTTGTGTGTGTACATGTCTATATACACATCATTCAAATACTTCTTGTTGGTACTAGAGGATATATGGGAGTTGTGTGTGTGTATGTGTGTGAATGCTATTTAAATAAAAAAGAAAGGAAGTGAATCAGGGTCGTTTCCATTTTAATTGTAAAACAGATAAGCACTAAACACTTTGAAAAAGTAAATGACTTGAGAATAATTACTATCTATTACTCAGCTTCCCAGGGGTGCAGTTGGAGGAGCCCAGATGGCTACAAAAATGGGATTTAGCAGAAAATTGAAGACATTATTCACCGTAACACATTATCAATTACCTGCATATCAATTACAATAACCTTACATTAAAAGAAGGGCCAGGAGACTCACCAGCCAGAATAGTAATTGAACTGCCCCTGTGTCTGATGGGGAGGGTAAAGGGGAATTCAGCTGCCCACTTTGCTGGCACGGCTGTAGCTGGAGCACTGAAGCCTTGCCCCCCTCCCCATTTCCCCTCCCCTATCTCCCCACTGCGAGTTTTTCTCTGTCCTGTTTGTTTTAATTGTTTCCAAGGGCAGCTGATGTGGCTCCTTCCAAGAAAATTCTGCTTGGCTTGTTGTTTAAAAAGTTCAGGGATTGTGTTGTTGTTGCTGCTGGGTTTGTCTACTTTTCATCTCGGGTTTTAATGGTGTCTTACTGCCCTGAGCATTCCCTTTAGTCTGCAGGAAGAGTGGTTGCCTCACCTTGGTGCTGGCAATAAGGGTAGAAGGTGGGGTCAGGTAGGAATGGCTTTGGTGTAGAAAGGAGATGTTTGGTGGAAGACAGGTCTGCACCCAGAGGTGGTATTCAGCCGGTTCGGATCGGTTCGGGCGAACTGGTAGTGGTGACCTGTGGGTGGGGTGGGCCACCTGCCCACCCGGCTCTATATTGTCCTATTTAGGCATGTTTTTAAGCCACGTGCATGCATGCAAGCCGTGCGCATGAGCAAAGCATATACGTGGAAGGCCACATGCATGCACGGAAGGCATGCGCACAACCGAAGCGAGCATGCGCGCGTGCTCACATTTGTGAACCGGTAGGGAAGGTAAGTGAATACCACCTCTGTCTGCACCTCTTCACAAGAGCAAAGGCTGTCTTATCGGAATGATCACGCTGGTTAGACAGTGCCATCTTGCTCTTTCCATAATGATATAACATTCTTCACAGTTCATTGTGACCTGGAAACGGTGTTATTCTCCGTTGTAGAAAAGAGCAGTTTATAATTCTCAAAACGTCTCAAAATAATCATTGGGTTGACAAAACTGCAGTCCAATGTTCACCATTTCAGAGACTGCATTATCAAGTTTGAAGTCCCAACTTTCAGGTAAAAACCGTAATTCTCTAGCTTTCATAGAGCAAGGAGATACACAGCAGGAAACCAGCCATTGTATCCACATGTTTTCTGTACCAACAACTGTGTAATACAAGCCCAATTGCATGGAAGAATAAACTGAGGCAAGACACTATAAGATCCTGAGTGCAAGGCTCTGTCTCTCTGTCTCTGTCTCTGTCTCTGTCTCTGTCTCTGTCTCTGTCTCTGTCTCTGTCTCTGTCTCTGTCTCTGTCTCTGTCTCTCTCTGTCTCTCTCTCTCTCTCTCTCTCTCTCTCTGTGTGTGTGTGTGTGTCTCTCTCTCTCTCTGTCTCTGTCTCTCTGTCTCTCTCTCTGTGTGTGTGTGTGTGTGTGTGTCTGTCTCTGTCTCTCTGTCTCTGTCTGTCTCTCTGTCTCTGTCTCTGTGTCTCTCTCTCTCTCTGTCTCTCTGTCTCTGTCTCTCTCTCTCTGTCTCTCTCTCTCTCTCTCTCTCTCTCTCTCTCTCTCTCTCTCTCTCTCTCTCTCTCTGTGTGTGTGTGTGTGTGTGTGTGTGTGTGTGTGTGTGTGTGTCACAGCAGCAAGGAATCCATTGAATCGAACTAAGACACTGAATATTTATATAAAAAAAGAACTTTGGGCTCATATATTATGTTCACACAACACAAACATTATAGAATGAATTATAAAGTTATAATTATAATATAAAGTGAGGGACACAGCAATACACAATTCTTTAGATCCACATATGGATCAATATTTGAAAGCAAGGACATTTTTCAATAATAAACTTACAATGTGGGGTCCTTGGTGCGCTCCGAGCTTGGTTGTTTTCTTGCAGATACTTTATTACCAAATTACCGTGTTTCTCAGAAAATAAGACCGAGTCTTATTTTCTTTTAGACTTGAAAATAAGCACTTGGGCTTAATTTTGAGGAGGTCTTACTTTTTTTTTGAGGTGCAGCAGGCCAGACTCGGTGAGCTGGACGTGCCATGGACACACCGTTGCCACCCGGGAGGAGGAGAATGCACCGGAGCCCAAATGCTGGGCCTCGCCAGACTCAGAAGCCAGGAATCCTGCAGTCACTCTGATGATATTACCTACCGTGTATCTCTGAAAACACAAACCACCCCAATAATAAGCCCAACCCTAATTTTTTGGGGGTGGCCTAATATTGCCCCTACCCTGAAAATAAGCGAGGGGGATGGGCGTGGCCAGCACGAGTGGTGGTGCATATGGGGGGGGCAACTGTCCGGCTTCTCTTTCTGGGCGCAGCACTTCTGCCTGTTGGGCCACTTCCCAAAGCCGGCAGCTCTGCAGCCAGCCGCTTTGCTTTTTCCCTTTTTTCCCTCATGGGAGGCTTGTGTGATGGCACCAGCAGCAGGTGGGGGCAGAGGCATGGGGGAGGCAGAGGCGATCCCAATGCACCAGCCCTTCATCCCACTATCTCTTGGCTTGCCTGCAGCTGCACTGAACAAGGGGCATCTGGATTGCCTTCTTCCCCCATGCTGGTGTTGGTGCTGCCTCGCAAGCCTCCCGCGAGCCTCCCAAAAAGAGGGAAAAAGCAAAGCAGCTGGCCGTGGAGCTGCCACTTCGGGGATGCGGATCAACAAGCAGAAGCACTGCGCCCAGAAAGAGAAGGGCAAAAGCGGTATTTGCGCTGTCCCAAGGGGCCAGCAGTCTGCAGCTGCAGCTGGACAGTTGCGCCCACCCCCGCCTGCTCCACCACTTGTGCTGGCCACGCCCATCCCCATGGGCTTATTTTCAGGGTAGGGGTAATATTAGGCCCATCCCAAGAAAATTAGAGTTGGGCTTATTATTGGGGTGGGTCGTGTTTTCAGAGAAACACGGTATGTAATATCATCAGAGCGCTGATGATCTGAGGACCCCATAGTTCAACCCTGAGCTACAAAATTCTCTTCTATTGATAAACTTATAGTACATGGAAGGATATAGTGAATGAAGTTGATGTAGATTAATTTCATTTTTTGTTTTGCCTCCTATGTCTTTTCTTTTTTACTTCTTGCTCCCCCTTACTCCTCATTCCTTTTCATAACATTCCTTCTGAAAGCATGTCTGAAAAAATGAAAGACAAATTCATTTTTATTTTTATAAAAATAATTTAAATTTTTTAAAAAAAAATTAAAAAAAATAAAAATCATTTTTATTTTATAAAATAAAATAAAATTTTATTTTATTTGAAAGACGAATAACATGGGGAAAAATGTTCTGCTACTTTTTCTAGCTCCAATATTATGTCTTAGAAATCCTCTCATTAGGAAAAAAAACCATAAAAATGAACCTTTCTGTCGTTATATATATATGCATGTTCCGCATCATGTATCACAGAGACCTACGCTGGATTTTTTTTTGTTCTCAAATTATTCTCAAATTAGAGTAACTCCCTGTTAAGGTGAGAATAAATCTCATAGAGGCGATTTGGATCTTTTACTTGGAATTCAGACAGTTAGAAATAAAGCCGAGATTAAAAGTCTAATAGAAAATATTTATTTCGGTACAAAAACAATAAATCCTGAATAATTACATTTTTGCTAAGAAAACGCGACCATTCAGATCAAGAGCCAAGTCAAAAGTGATCAATGGTGGATCAGGAATGTGGACATGCGTACAAGATCATATCACGTGTTCTGCTTGTATTGGAATGTACCATAATATTAGGATAGGGGTGCATCACCCTGCATAGACATACAACTGACAATATTCATTACGTGACACTCCCATTGATGGGTTAGCCCAGTTGGATGAGTAGCAAAACCACAGGAACAAGATGTTTGGGCCTTTTGAACCAGCAGAAGGCTGTTTAAAGAGAATTGAAGATGGATGGAGTCAGTGCTGCTGCTATTGCCCCCCCCCCCCAAAAATGTGGTTGTGACATTGGGCTTTAGGGAAAAATAGCAACCCTCCCTTTTTCCATGATCAAATAACCCATCCATACTGCCTCTCTTTAGAAACTAGAAACAAATCCAATACAGGCATACTGTAAAGACAAGAGATATATAGCTTTGAGCTTAAGCCTCTGTACAGAATTCCTATAGAAAATTTTTGGACAGTTGTCTGTCTGGGAGGAAGGGATCAAAAAACGGCCCATATTTAATCACAGTGGATGTGGCTCAGCCACTTCTCAGTTAACACATAGAAAAGGAAACATTTCTTAAAGGCACTGTGTTCTTTCTTTCCTTATTTATTTTAAAAAATAATTTTTATTAAGTCATTTTAAAAAATAACAACATATAATACAAAAAAAAAGAAATATACATATATACAAGTCAAACATACATAAAAACTATACAGTAACATAAACAACGCACCCTAACCTAAAACATAACACAAAAAGAAAAAGACAATATATATATATATATATGTGTGTGTGTGTGTGTGTGTGTGTGTGTGTGTGTGTAACATTTTTTGCTGATAAATGAAAATAAAGGGAGACTATTATAGATCTATTTCGAGCTATTTTGCTCTTGTCAGATAGCCATACCCGTAGTGGGAATTGAACCTGGGCAGTCTGCTTGAAAGTCAGAAGATTAACCTCTAGGCCACAAGGTTCTATTCCCAATCAGCTCTTCACCAGGAAAGGGTTATATATGTTTATTCTGTCGAGTCATCCTGGTGTATGGAAGGAAACATCACAGCTTCCTTTTGCCTTTCAGCCCCTCCTGGGACCATCCAGGCAGTTTTCTATAGTCGACAAACTATATTGTCTATGTGTGTAACATTTTTTGCTGATAAATGAAAATAAAGGGAGACTATTATAGATCTATTTCGAGCTATTTTGCTCTCGTCAGATAGCCATACCCATAGTGGGAATTGAACCTGGGCAGTCTGCTTGAAAGTCAGAAGATTAACCTCTAGGCCTGTATATATATTACAGTGTTGTGTATCGTTATCATATTCCTATTTCTAAATCTCTATTCCTTTAGTTTATCTAAAATCTATGAATTTTTTGTTTCTAACTTATTATTCTTTTCATCACCCTTTACACCCAGTGTTTTCATTATCCTGCAGTCATTACTAATTATTTCAATTCTTTTTTTGTATTCCAGCCATTTATACCAATTTTCCCAAATTTTATAAAATTCCGTATCCTCTTAATTCCCCACACAGAATTGTTTTGGAAAGTGTGGGGTTCTCTTTTCCCAAATGACCCTTTGGAACCAAAATGAATTAGCCTATGCTAAGCTATTGTATGTAGAACACAACTGGAGATTTAAAACAATAGGATACAAAATATTTTTCCTGATCAGAAAGTAAGATTTATTTTGTAACATGCTGTAGTTTTTCCAAGGATAAGCCCACCCCCTCTACTTCATATGTTGTCTGCTCCTCCATCATGCACCTCAAATATCTCAATTTCTGCTTCCTGAATTTCACCTCAAAAAAGCATTCATCCTTTATTTGGTCTAAGACTGATCAGTACTTTCTGCAGTCCCTCTTCAGTTCCATAGTTCAAATATTTCTATAGTCTTTATTCCCAATGCCCAATTTCCAACGTTATACATTTTCACTGAAAGACCTTTGGTTTTACCCGATAGGATCTTTGTTATAATTGAAATGTTGTTAATCCTTCAGGATTTTGACTAAGTTTGCCATCACCTTCCACCCCAAATTAGTTCCTTAATGTTACAGGTAGTCCTCAACTTACCACCACAACTGAGCCCAGAATTTATGTTGCTAAATGAGAAATTTGTTAAGGGAGTTCTGCCCCATTTTATGACTTTTCTTGCAACATTTGTTAAGTGAATCACTGCAGTTGTTAAATTAGTAACATGATGGCTAAGTGAAACTGACTTCTCCATTGACTTTGCTTGTCAGAAGGTCGCAAAAGATGATCACATAACCCTCAGACACTGCAACCATCATAAATATGAAGCAGTTCTCAAGTATCCAAATGTAAATCACATGACCATGGGGATGTTGCAATGGTCATAAGCAGGGGCAGGTTCCTCTTACCTGGCTACCGATGCACTGTGCGCGCATCATCACGTTTCGCGTGTGCGCACGCTCGCTACACATGCACGTCCCCTCGCATGATTTTGCTTCCGTGCATATGCAGGAAGCAAAAAAATCATTGAAATCTTGCGTGCGCATGCGTCCCCTCACAAGATTTTGCTTCTGCGCATGTGCAGGAAGCAAAAAAGCCCAAAAATTCGAGAAAAAAGATGGCGCCGCACGACAGACTGGCGAAGATGGCACCAGAGCTGTCGCACGCAAATTGTGCAATCGGCGGGTCCCTACCAGAACGGTGCACTGGACTGCACCGGTAGGAACTCACCACTGGTCATAAGTGTAAAAAACAGTCATTGTCACTTTTTTCAGTGCTGTTGTAACTTCGAACGGTCACTAAATGAACTGCTATAACTGTACCTCAGCACACTGTGCACTGGACATATATCAGTTTATTTTCTTGTCATTAAATGTTGATTGATTTAATATGTCATCCTTGCTACTTATGATACTAAACATGGGGTTATCACCTGAATGTGAAGGGAAGGCTCATTATCTCCACTGGCTAAGAGAAGGGTATATAGTAAGTGTAATTTGGACTTTCGGTAAGGAATGAAGCTAAGTGTAATTCACCAAGGATAAGGGCACCGGTGGGGCTTTGCAGGAATAAGAAAAGATGATCCATGTAGGATAATTTTTTCCAGAAGGTGGTGTTGATATTATTGTCCCCAAACATGGATGCGTAGTGTGGAATAGCTGTTACGATGCTGAATTAGGACCAGGAAGGCTCAGGTCAAACCCACCCTCACCAGTCAATGTAGCTCAGTCCAAACTAGCCTACTGGCCTGTTGTGGAGGGAGAAAAACGGAAAGAGTGCTATCTGTGCCATCTTGAGTTCTTCCCAAGAAAGTTGGAAGAAAAGATATGACAAATAAGTAAATGAGTTAAATTGGCTGAAGAGTTTAGATTTAGCGGTGGTGTAGGGAGTCATGGAGATGACCCAGGGGTGAAATTCAGCATGTTTGGACAGGTTCTATAGAACCGGCGGCAGCGATTATGCGCAGTTCGGAGAACTGGTAAATCGCACCACTGACTGGCCCCTCCCTGCCCCCCCTCACACCTTCTTGGGCTCATACACACAGAGCAAGCATGAGAACGAGGCGAGAAGCAGCCAGGTTGAACACTAGAAGACGTGGCCGAACTTTTCTGTCGGTTCTGTGGGCGTGGCTTGGTGGGCATGGCTTGGAGGGGAGGGAGGGAAAGAGAGAAAGAGAGGGGGAAGAGGAAAAGAGAGAGGGGAGAGGGAGGGAAAGAGAGAGAAAGAGGGAGAAGGGGGAGAAGAGAAAGAGAGAAAGAGAGGTGAGAGAGGGAAAGAGAGAAAGAGGGAGGGAGGGGAGAAAGAGAGAAAGAGGGGGGGAAGAGAAGGTGCCACTCCTCCTTGCCATGAGTGATGTTGAGTTGGCCACACCCACTCAGTCACATGACCCACCCATCAAGTCACACCCACAGAACCGATAGGGAAAATTTTTGAATTTCACCCCTGAGATGACTTTGGTGAATCTGTTCAGAAATGGTTACAAAAACAAAATGTGCAGAAGCATGTCTTAAGTACTGAGAAAAGAAAAAGCAATAGAAATTGATTCAGCCTGACTCCTCCCTGACTCACTGGGAAAGAAAAAGAAGGAGGGAAGGGAAAACACAGTCAAAATCACAAGATTTTGATATTATAGCCTAGCTCAATAAAATGTACCCGTAATCCTCTTGTGGAATCTATTTTCTAATCTGGACAACCTTGGAGGGTTGCCCCTAGTCCTAAAGAACTCCAAAGGCTACTATCAAATTATATACGGTATATATCAAGGATCTGGATACATTTTTAACCAGTATATCTGCAAGCAGATTTCTTGCAGAACTTTCTGTTGGCTTCCACTCTGGAAGAGCAAATAATTTTCCAAAGAATAAAAAGGTTTATGTAAATCAGATCTCTGCTTTCATAAGTGCATATTCCATGATGTGTACTAATGAATGATATACATGAATTTCATTGGACAATTGAACATGAAGCCTGAAAATGGTGTATGTGATCTGGTTTTGTATATTTACCACTTAAGCACTGTATGAATGAGATTGTGGGCATATCCTTTACCCAGGGGTGGGCTTCAAAAATGTTAGCAAGGGGTTCTCTGCCCGGTTGCTGGGTGGGCGTGGCCATGGTGGGCGTGACCTAGTCGGCCTCCTGCACCACAGGCAGGGGGGCGTTTTTTCCCTCCCTGGGCTCCGGAAGCTTTCCTCAAGCCTCCGGGAGGGCGAAAACAGCCTCCCCAGGCTCTGGAGGCCCTGGACTTCCGGTAGGCCCATTTTTCACCCCCCACAAGCCTCCACGCGTGCCCTGCACTTACCTGCATCCAAAACGGGCCGCATGGGGACTCCTGGGAGGGGCAGGGTGGGGTGAGCGGGGAGTGGGATTTGGGGGTTCTCCGAACTGCACAGAATCTTAGCTAGAGGTTCTCCCTAACCCCTGCGAACCCCCAGCAACCCACCCCTGCCTTTACCACTATTACCACCGCTGATCCACTAACTTTAAGAGATGTTTTATGTCCAGATGTCATCCAATTCTATGCCAGCAACAAAAAAATTATAGAATTTGGTTTTGGTGTTTTTTTCCCCCGTCTGCATTATTCTTTATTTCTGCAGAGGTTCATCCTTTCCTACATTTCTTGCATTGCCTGTTGTAAGGTTTGTAAGAACAATGCAGGATCTACCGCTTTTGAAGTATGCAATGGCCAATTGTTTCTGAACCCCTAATGTTGGCTGTATCCCTAAGGGACGATGGGAATAAGAGTCAGCAAGAAAGCATTTAAATTAGTGTCGTGAAGCGTTTTGTGGTCCTTCTTCCCTAATACTTTACAAGAAGGCCTAGAGGAAAGGGATGAACCTGGGGCTGTTGAGGTGGAAACTGCTTCGAATGGTACAAGCTGGGGGTTGTTGAGGTGGAAACTGCTTCAAATGGTGCCAAGGGACTTCAGAGTGGCTCATGATGCAAATATGTTTAAAAGTAGTGACTTGCCTCCTTGGGAAAAGGAGTTTAAAATTGAAATCTAATGATAACAAATGATTGTTAATGAGTTGTCTAAACATAATAGATGGAAAGAATTAAAAGCCTAGAATAAACAGGGTTTCATTAAAGTACGATAAAGAAACAACCCGCGTTTCATATCTCAGAATAAATGGCCCCTTGCTGCTGCTAGTAGGAGTGAAGGGAAGGCATCTGGGGAAGGGGAGCTAAGACTGGCCTTGCAAGGAAGATTAATTTATTAATTTATTAATTTATTAATTTATTTTATTTGTTTGTCAAACATGTACAAGATAGTAGGTATTGGTATAAACATAAACATTAGCAAAGTAGATACATGTAAATGAGGACAATAGGACAGTAGGACAGGGACGGTAGGCACAATGATGCGCTTATGCACGCCCCTTACAGACCTCTTAGGAATGGAGTGAGGTCGACTGTAGACAGTCTAAGGTTAAAGTTTTTGGGGTTTGGGGAAGAAGCCACAGAGTCATGTTGGGATGAGAATAAAATCTCATAGAGGCGATTTAGACCTTTTCTTGGAATTCAGACAGTTAGAAATAAAACCGAGATTAAAAGTCTAATAGAAAATATTTATTTCAGTACAAAAACAATAAATCCTGAATAATTACATCTTTGCTAAGAAAACACGACCATTCAGGTCAAGAGCCAAGGCAGAAGATTATTAATGGTGGCTTAGGAATGTTGACATGCGTAAAGAACATCATATCACGTGTTCTGCTTATATTGGAATGTACCATAATATTAAATAGGGATGTATCACCCTGCATAGACATACAACTGACATTATTCACACTGTGACAAGTCAGGTAGTGCATTCCAGGCATTGATCACTCTGTTGCTGAAGTCGTATTTTCTGCAGTCGAGTTTGGAGCGGTTTACATTGAGTTTGAATTTATTGTGTGCTTGTGTATTGTTGCGGTTGAAGCTGAAGTAATCATTGACAGGTAGGACATTGTGGTAGATAATTTTATGAACTACATTTAGGTCAGATTGAAGGCGATGAAGTTCTAAGCTATCTAAGCCCAAAATTTCAAGTCTGGTGGAATAGGTATTCTGTTGCGAGTGGAGGAGTGGAGGATTCTTCTTGTGAAATATTTTTGGACTCTCTCGATTGTATTGATGTCCGATATGCAATGCGGGTTCCAGACAAGTGAGCTGTATTCGAGAATTGGTCTAGCAAATGTTTTGTATTGGAGGGAGGACATTCATATTATAAGTGCCAGATGTCGGCAGGAGGCAGAGATGCACATTTTGGGAAATACAAAGACTCCTCTGCATTTCTTGTAAACTACCCAGAGTTGCATTGCTCAACTTAGGCAACCACAGAAATCCTATAAACAAACAAATAAGTAAGTAAATCACCTCAACTGCTGTTCATCCAGAACAGGAAAAGGCTTCTGTGTATATCAGGAGAGTCAAGACAGAAAGAGTTGTTCTCTTTCCAATCTGCTCAATGTGAAATAGCTGGACGAGTGTAGCAGTATTTCCTTACTTCGAGGCTTTCAGTTGTTTTGAAGTTGCACTTTCTAGAAAGAAAAAAAGAAAGAAAGGAAGGAAGGAAGGAAGGAAGGAAGGAAGGAAGAAAGAAAGAAAGAAAGAAAGAAAGAAAGAAAGAAAGAAAGAAAGAAAGAAAGAAAGAAAGAAAGAAAGAAAGAAAGAAAGAAAGAAAGAAAACCCTGAGAGTTCTCCCATGTGGTTTGCCATCTTTACTAACAGAACTAGCTAGCTTTCCCTCATCTGCAGCTTTCTGACACCCAGCAAAATAATTGGGTAGGATTCAGAATAGATATATAAAGTGTAATGTCAACCGAAAGATTCATTCACAGTCATAACAGATACCTGGAAAATTACTTTTCCAAAACCTTCAAACCGAAATGAGTTGCTCAGACATGTACTTTATGCAGACCATAAAGTGTGTGTGTGTGTGTGTGTGTGTGTGTGTGTGTGTGTGTGTGTGTGTGTGTGTGTGTGTGTGCACCCGCGCTTATTTATGTTTATTCCCCCTCCCTCCTGGTGAGCTAAAGGCAGTATGAAATCAATTACTATTTGTGGCATATTCATTGTCCTTTTGCATCTGGTGGGCCTTGTGTTTCAAAAGTCCGCAAATCTATTTAATGAGAGAGACCAGGGCACAAAAGAAAGATGTGCGCATAATGGGAAACACTGTCTCCGTCACCATGTTTAATTCTTCGAAAACTATTGTCTGCCTCCTGCTTCAGTCACAGTTAACAGTCTTCACTAGGGTGTGCTACAGTTGTTTATATCTGTGTTAGGCTGAATTACAAATATGTAGATGCCTGTTATTCTACCCAGTGTTTCTTATGTTTAAAACAAATTTTCTCTCCTGTTTGCCAGTTGTTAGTGTATATGAACATGATGCAGCTTAATGACTCAAGAAGATGGGCAATTACATTCTCCCTTCCTCACGCCCGATTCCTACCATGGTGGAAGAGAATTGTTCACATAGTTTTTGGAGTTGGTGGTTTGTCCAATAAATCATTGTGGGATCTAAGGATGTGACAGACTGTACTGAACTTGGCCTATGTGAGTTGAGCCCAGTATGGACAGCAGCTTTATCTTGTCTTGTAAAACTGCAGAACCCATGACCAAAGAGTTAATTTCCATCTTTCTTTCTTTTCCTTTTCTCTCTTTCTTCCATTTTTTGCAGCATGACAGAAAGGCAAGATGGGAACTGATCCATCACTGTCAAGTGCTTTCAGCAATATCAGCATTTAGGAGGAGGGTACTGCCCATTAGCAGCTTTTCCAAACACAAATGCACTGCAAGCAAGTCTTTCCTCCTTTTGAGCAACACCTTGGCAACCTACGGAGGCAGCACCTAAATCCTGAGCATCACTGGCTGATGGCCTCTTGATTACTGATTCTTCTGATGAAACCCAGAGCTGAAGCTAATTCAGACTGGAAATGTAGTGACATACCAGTTACAAGCCCTACAGAAATGTAATGTTAAAACAGCGCTTCTCAAAAGAACTTTGACCCTGAGCTCCTTTGGAGCCATGCAAATTAGCCAGAGGAGAGAGAGAGACCAATTGGATTGGCAAGTTAATGACGCAATTCACAACAGTGATGTATATTAGAGCCACGGAACAGCTTGTAAATACCAATATTGCTTTATACACATACATGATATATATTACCCATATATACAGATACTGCCTGCCCTACCTTCTCTGCACATTCAAGCATTCTTTGGATTGGCTGGAATATTGTACTGATGTCTATATTACACATTTGGGTGGGACTTGGTTTAAGTAGGCCTTTTGATAAAGAGAGTTTATTTATTTATTCATTAGATTTATAGGCTGGCATATCTGTTCTAGAGTTGATGTGTGAACTCTGAAGTGGAGCAGGATAGATTTTCCCTCTATGAAGAGTAAAATAAAAGGTAAATGTAAAGGTTCCCCCGCACATGCGTACTAGTCATTTCCGGCTCTAGGGGGCGGTGCTCATCTCCATTTCTAAGCCGAAGAGCCAGCGCTGTCTGAAGACGACTCCGTGGTCATGTGGCCGGCATGACTAAATGCCGAAGGCGCACAGAGCGCTGTTACCTTCCCACCAAAGTGGTCCCTATTTTTCTACTTGTATTTTTACCTGCTTTCGAACTGCTAGATTGGCAGAAGCTGGGACAAGTAACGGGAGCTCACTTCATTACGCGGCGCTAGGGATTCGAACTGCTGAACTGCCGACCTTCTGATCGACAAGCTCAGCGTCTTAGCCACTGAGCCACTACATCCCACCAAGAGTAAAATAAAGGGATCTAAATTCATTCCATATGAAGTTTGGAGCTTTCATGAACATTTGGTGCTGAACTATTTCTTTGGTGCGCTTGTTATGGTAGAATTGGCAGCAACACTAAAAAGAAAGTTTTGATTTTTTAAAATGTAAAGTTACTTTCTCTGTAGCTGCCTGCCAAATAGAACAGTGTTTCCCTGAAGATCAATATGGCTTCAGCCTATTTTCTTTTTCAGAGCTCCAGAAACTTGGTTCTTACAGTGTGCCCTGCAGTGGTGTGAAATGATCTTCTCCTTGATAATATATCTTCGGGTTTTTTCTTCAATATTGTGATTGAGTTGGTTATCCTTTCTTGAGGTACTGGTATGTATTATTGTTTCTTTGGATTTCATTTTTTCCCCATGTTTAAACCCTTGCTAGGAGGCAACTTCTCTGCTGCATTTAGAGTCCAAGCCCTAGGAGGGCTCCTTACTCTTGAGGAAGGCTCCTTACTCACAAGAAGGCAGCCTGTCACTTGCCACAAGAGGGAGCTGAGGGGTATAAACCATTTCACTTCAGTAATAGCTACAAGAGGAGCTAATGACTAACTTTTAGTATTTCAGCATTAACCTCAAATTTAAAGCCCTCCATCAATTCAATTCATTAAAAATGAACTAAGACTTGCAACAAATGTCAAAAAATAATAAAAAAGTTTCTCTCAACATATAAAAAACAAGTAAAAAAGGAAACGAAGAATGCTGTTTGCATTGTGCTGGCTTTTTCAGATTTCGCCTTGTTCTCCTGCAATAATTTTTCTCTCAGTAAAAGTTCTTTTGATTCAACTTAATAGATTAAGAGTCTTGCTTTTCCTGAGGGACTAGCTGAGGCAGTTCCTTACAAGTTCCAAGAAGGCCTCTCACTACACCTGCACTACTCAGGTGACCCTGAGGACACAGATAAACTTCCAAGTGGCCTCAACAACTCTCTAAAAATGCAAATGACCAGCTGCCTGCAAGGGATATCAATCCTACCAAGAAGTAGGTTTCAGTCTACTTTGTTGAATGCCTCACTGAACTCTAAGTATACTATGTCCACAGCATTTCCCTGGTCTACTAATTTAGTAACTTTATCAAAGAATGAGATAAGATTGATTTGGCATGATCTGTTTTTAACAAACCCTTGCTGACTTCTAGTTATTATTTTACTCATTTCTAGATGTTGGCAGATCTGGTTTTTTTAAATTATCTTTTCCAGTAACTTTCCTGGGTATTGTTGTTAGGCTAATTGGTCTGTAATTTCCTGGGTCTGTTTCCCCCCCCCCTTTTTTTTTGAAGATGGGAACCACAACAGCCCTTTTCCTATCCTCAGGTACTTTCCCGGTGCTCCAGAATTTTTGAAAGATATGGTACAATGGTTCTGAGATAACATTTGCCAGCTCCTTCAGAACTCTGGGATGTAATCTGTCAGGTTGCAGTGATTTGTATTCATCAAGGTCAGATAGGTATTCTCTTACCTTTTTCTTGCTTATTTTGATTTTTATTTCTAGTTTGTCTTTTACAGTAATTTTTTTGGTACACTGGGCTATAATTTCTTTTTGCGTGAAGACTGATAGAAAGAACGAGTTAAGCAGCTCTGCTTTCTCCCTACTGCCTGTTACTACCTTGGCATCTTCTCTCTTTAGTGGACCAACTATTTTCCTTGAATCTTTTCTTGTTATTGATATGTTGAAAGAAACTTTTTAAAATTATCTTTGACTTTTATTGTAAGTCTTTGTTCATTCTGAGCCTTTGCTTTCCTGACTTCATCTTTGTATGTTCTGGCTATCTGCTAATAATCAGCCTTAGTTATGTGTCCCTCTTTCCATTTTTTGTACTTGTCCCACCCTGCCAGCCTTCAGAAAAGCAGTTAAAACATGGCTTTGTCGACAGGCCTGGGGCCAATGATTTTAATACAACACCGATCATTCTTGGCCCCATGAATGATTTATTGTATGGGTTTTTAAATTGTGGTTTTTAATGTTTTTTTTAATGTTTTAATATCTATTGTTTTAATGCTTTTTATATTTGTTGTTGCATGTGAATTTTTACTGTTGTGAGCCGCCCAGAGTCTCTGTGGAGTGGGCGGCATACAAATGCAACTAATAAATAAATAATAAATAAATAAATAAAGGTAGATGTGACATAATTGGTATAACAGAAACTTAATGAGATGAAACCCATGACTGGAACATATTGATAGAAGGATACAAACTGTAGACTTCCGGCTGACATCGCAGCAATATCAGACGCAGAGAATGGGTCGCCACACTCCCTGTGCTGAGTTCTCCCTGTTTGTGGGCTCCGAGAGGAGCCAAAGTCACCTTGTAGGGGCGGCAAAGCTAAGGAGGAGTGCCCTGAGAGGTCGCGGGAGAGATTGCAACTCTCCTGCTGAATCCCAGGTTTTTTCCCCTCTATGCCAAACATGAGTCGAACAGGAGTTTTGCAGTCAGAGACAAGACATGGAATGAACAAAGTTGTTTCCTACAAATTGGTTAGTCCTTTTCCTCACTTAAATAGGCTATGGGAGTGGCCAATTATCCCCAAGCCTTACTCCTGAGTAGTCCTTCTACTCAGGAGCCATTCCTGCCTTTTGGCAGCTCTGCGCGTACGTGCATTGAGGACAGGCTCCTCCTCTTCTTCTTCTGCACTCATTGTAGCCTCTGGAGGTTCTGAAGGCCCTGGCTGAATCCCTGCCTCTGGCACCAAGTCTTCTCCAGCCTCCTCACTGTCTGACTCTGGTGCCAGCTGCACAGGCTGCTGGTGAATCACCACACCAGCCTCCTCGCTGTCTGAATCAGCTACCAGCTGCACAGGCCACTGGTGGGCCACAACTTCATAGAGAGCCTTGTTTTAAATTTATTCCAAATTCTTATTATCTCTGAATTTGTTAAAATCAGGTCTTTTAAAGTTTAAGACACTGATTGGATTATTTTCTATTGCTTGTGTTTGCATTATATTGAATTCCAGTATGACTTGGCCACTTTCACCCAAGCTTCTGGTAACTTCAACTCCTTCTATCACTTCTTCTCTATTAGTAAGAATTAAGTCCAGTATAGTTTTACTTCTAGTTCCATCCTCTCAAGGTTGACTCAGCCTTCCATCCTTCCGAGGTAGGTAAAATGAGGACCCAGATTGTTGGGGGCAATATAAATATACATTGCTAACTGGTGTAAACCACTTAGCAAGTGCTTGCACTGTGAGGCAGTATATAAATCTCATAAAATAAATAAATAAATAAATCTCCCACTCGCTGCAGAGTTTGTCTCCCAGTTGATATCTGGATAGTTCCTTTGCTACTGTGATATGCTTCCTACATACATTTGTTAACTAGTTGGCAAAGAGTTTATTTATTTCTTCTGATTGGTTGGGTGGCCTGTAATAAACACCTATGACAATGTCACTTTTTCCCCCTTTTATATTGACCCATATACATTCTGGAGTGGTTTTATCTTTGATCATGTGCATTTCTGTAGATGTGTAGTGATCTCTTACATACAGTGCAACTCCACCTCCTCTTTTTGTAGATCTGTTTCTTTTGAACAATTTGTATCCATTCCAGTCATGGGTTTCATTCCACCATGTTTCTGTATTGGCAACTATGTCATACCTACCCTCATGTACTATTGCTTCTAGTTCACCCTATTTGTTCCCCAGGCTTTGAGCATTTGTGTATAAGCATTTAAGTCCTTTTATTATAATCTCCTTCCTTCCTTCCTTCCTTCCTTCCCTCCCTCTGTCCCTCCTTTCTTTTTTTCCCTTCCCTCTACATTCTCCTTTCTTCTTCCTTTCCCTACTTCCTTATTTTTCCTTCCTTGCTCTCTTCCCATCTTTTTCTTTGTCTTTCCTCTTTCCCTTTCTCCTTTCCTGTCCCTTCTTGGATGCTCAACTGCAAAAGGGGAAACATGTCTTCTTTTGTTTTGTTTTGCTTTTAGTTTGTTTTAGGGGATTCTCCACATAATAGCAATCTTCTAATACCTGAAGGGCTGTCACAGGGAAGGGGATGTCAACTTATTCTTCATAGCATCTGAGGATAGGACAAGAAGTAATGAGTGGAAGCATGTCAGAAGAAAATCCAGCCTGGAAATAAGGAGGAAATTCCTGACAGTGAGAAGGACTTATCAATTGAAGTTTTCAAGAAAAGATTGGATAGCAATTTGTCCAGGATGGTATAAGGATTCCTGCCTGTGCAGGGGGTTGGACTAGAAGACCTCCCAGGTTCCTTCAAGCCCTATGCGTCTATGACAGAAGTATGAAAAAAGGCAAATGTTCCTCTCTTCAAAAAAATGAAAAACAATGACCAATCAGCAACCAGTTATTAAGCAATCAGTTTGTGATTACTTAAAAAAACACAATATAGTGCACTTTAAATCCTAGACTGACTTTTGGCTTACTCTTCTGTGAATTCATCTGGCCATGAGTAACCCATTTTAATCAACAATCAAATGTACACTGAATCATCAATGGAGCGAAACAAACATAAGTATCTCCTTCTGAATCACTGATCCATCTAATTCTGTATTCTTTAAAGTTTTTCAAAGACCATCTCCTGGAGCGCTTTGAATGAGTTGGGTCTAGTAGTTGAATTTAGGGCCCTAAGCATGAAAAGGATACCAAACTACAGCAACACAGACATGTCTGTAGATCAACCAGATCTGTCCTTGAAATAGATGATGATGATGATGATGATGATGATGATGATGATGATGATGATGATGATGATGATGATAGATAGATAGATAGATAGATAGATAGATGATAGATAGAAGATAGTAGATAGATAGATAGATAGATAGATAGATAGATAGATAGATAGATAGATAGATAGATAGATAGATAGATAGATAGATAGATAGAAGATAGTAGATAGATAGATAGATAGATAGATAGATAGATAGATAGATAGATAGATAGATAGATAGATAGATAGATAGATAGATAGATAGATAGATAGCAGAGGTGGGTTTCAGCAGGTTTTGACCAGTTCTGGAGAACCGGTAGCGGAAATTTTGAGTAGTTCGGAGAACCGGTAAATACCACCTCTGACTGGCCCCGCCACCATCTATTCTCTGCCTCCCAAGTCCTGATCAGGAAGAAATTGTGATTTTACAGTATCCTTCCCCTGCCATGCCCACCAAGCCACACCCACCAAGCCATGCCACACCCACCAAGCCACACCCACAGAACTGGTAGTAAAAAAAAAGAATCCCACAAGAGAGAGAGGGAGGGAGGGAGAGAGAGATACTCTCATATTATAGCAAATCCTAACTTTCTACTTCAGCAAAGCTATATGCTTTCTGCTTTCTAAACTTGATTCGCCATCAGACTACCTTATAAAGGAAACAAAGACATAATGAGATCAAAGACAAAATATGTGAATATTTCTGTCCTATTATAAAGAACCCCACAGCTGTGAACTGCCTACTGCCAGCAAAATAAACCAGATGGAGTGCATCAGTGGAGCCTGTCCAAGTTGTGAAGGATAGCACAGAATGTCCTCCTATCATAATGGATTGTTTTAAGATGGAGCCAGTATAAACTAGGAGCAGAAGCATGCCAGGGCACAGCAAAGTGGCCCTACATGTCACAACAACATGCTACAAACTTCTAGGATGATGTTCCTGAAAAAAGTGGGCCTTGGGATACAATTATTTGGCACATTTATGAAAGATGGAAAATGGGAATAAAAACCATTTTATACCCTAGCTCAGAAGTCAGCAACTCGCAGCTCTGGAGCTGCATGTGGCTCTTTCATCCCTCTGCTGCGGCTCCGTCATTCAAAATATGCGTCACAACTGCCAATGTGCGACACCCACTGATGTGCAATTTATTAAGCTTTTCGAACCCCGGTAGGCAAACTATGGATAAATCCAAGAAAAGAAAAGTTTCAGAAGAAAACAGAACCTTTAATTCGACTATATATGCTAGTTTTGTGGCTGCTCAGGAAATAGTCAGGCATGGGACGAGTTTTGTGGCTCCCGGTGTTTTCTTTTCTGTGGAAAACGGGTCCAAATGGCTCTCTGAGTGTTTAAATTTGCCAATCACTGCCCTAGCTATATACCCAGAAACTGAAAAAGAGGGTTTTCAGTGGCATACTAGCTTGGACTTCCATTATTAAGACATTAGCCAATTAATGTAAGATTACTTTTATGGGGAAATCATTCCCAGCCTGTGTTTAAGGTACGTTTTGTAAAACTTGCTTAGAAAGTTAGGCTTGTATTTCATATGAGGACCAATTTTAATCCACTTTTATTATGGACTTTCCGGAGATCATGGCTCATTTATCTCCAGGTTCATATGACCTGTCTCAGGATCAATGTGAGTGCCATAGAAGTAATTTTTTTCTTTGCATATATAGCATGTTGTTTGGAACACATAGGCCCTAATCAGGCTGAACCATATTGAGTTTAACTGTGAGAGAGTTTAACGGATTGTTTCTTGGACCATGTTTTCTTTTTTTTCCTTTTTTTTAAATTTTTTTAATTAATTTTCATATTTTACATATGGTACAACTGGACTAATAATAGAAATTTGAAGAAACAGTGTGGGACGAGGACATAGGATTAGAAAATATGATAAAATAATGTATAAATTATATAAATATAGTAACGATATATATAAATGGTGGCAGATCTGTCTACAAATATTGTAATATGGACCATGTTTTCAATAGCCAGCTCAGAATATACCTAAATATGCTTGGTGTGCTTTTCTTTCATGACTGATAATAATAATGTCCCAAACAATGTTTCTTGCACTTTACAAATTAATTGTGAGGAATCTTCCAACTGAAAGATATGTACTATGGAAATCATTTTTTGTTCTGTGTTGTTTTTAAGTGACCATTTCAGGGGTGAAATTCAGCTGGTTCTGACAGGTTCTTGAGAACCAGTAGCAGAAATTTTGAGTAGTTCGGAGAACTGGCAAATACCACCTCTGGCTGGCCCCAGAGTAGGGTGGGAATGGAAATTTTGCAATATCCTTCCCCCAGGAGTGGGGAGGGAATGGAGATTTTGCAGTATCTTTCCCCTGCCATGCCCACCAAGCCACGTCCACAGAACCAGTAGGGAAAAATTTTGACTTTCACACCTGGACCATTTCCTAGTGCAATTGTAACTTTTCTTTTCATATTGCCAAAAAATGGAACGATAATCTTAAGGAACGTTTAGATCTAGTTTGTCTATTTTCTGTATAGTCTGTATAGACTACATATCTTTCATACTGCTTAGGGTCTGCATTCCAAAAATGTATGCGCCCATTGATTCGTTTTCCCCCAATCAAAATCTACACTTACATATACATATTTTTGTGCTCTATTCTTTCATACACAGATAATACAACCAGAGGGAAAAAAAATGGAGTGCCGCAGATGAGGCAACAGACTGGGAATAGAAACAGAGGAAGACAATGAAAGTGGGTGAGACAGTAGATGGAGAAGGAAACAGGGTGAAAAATGAAGCAAGAAACAGGCAGCGCAAGATGTAGAGAAAGCAGTGGGGGGTTATGAGGGGAGAAAAGATTAGCCACTCCGTACATTGTGCCAGAGCTGGGAGAACATATTGTTTTGATCTTGTGACTATCCCTCTGTTGATGCAGCCTAGGACTGCATTGGCTTTTTTGACAGCTGCAGCACACTCCTGGCTCATAGCAATAGCACTTATAGCAATAGCACTTAGACTTATATACCGCTTCATAGTGCTTTACAGCCCTCTCTAAGCGGTTTACAGAGTTCAGCATATTGCCCCCAACAATCTGGGTCCTCATTTTACCGACCTCAGAAGGATGGAAGGCTGAGTCAACCTCATACTTAAGTGACTGTCCACTAGGACTCCAAAATCCTTCTCACAGTACTGCTGTTGATCCAGGTACCACCTATTCTATACCTGTGCATTTGGTTTTACTTGCCTAAGTGTAAAACCTTAAGTTTTCTCACTATTGAACTGCATTTTGTTGGATAGGGCCCAGTGTTCAAGTCTGTCAAACTCCATCTGGATCTTGAGCATATCTTTTAAAATGGTGACTATTCTCCCCAGCTTGGTGTCGTCCGCAAATTTGATAGGTTCCCCTTCTATCCCTTCATCTAACTCATTTGTGAAGATGTTGAAGAGTATTGGGCCTAAGACAAAATCTTGAGGTACCCCACAGCATATCTCCATCCATGTATATGTAGTTCCATTTATTTATTTATTTATTTAGTGTTCTTATATGCCGCCCTACTCCCTGAGGACTCAGGGCAGCATACAACATTTAGAGAACAACTAAACAATATAAAATTTAAAAACAGTATTAAAAAGAATTTTAAAAAACATATAAAACCATACATACATGGGGGAGACTTAGGATGTAAAATTGTCTCAGTCACCCCGCCTGCAGGAAAAGCCATGTCTTGATGGCTTTTCGGAAGGCCAGCAAGGTGGGGATAATTCGGGTCTCTGGGGGTAGTTGGTTCCAGAGAGCGGGGCCTCCCACAGAGAAGGCCCTCCCCCTAGGCCCCGCCAGCCGGCATTGTTTGGTTGATGGGACCTGGAGGAGACCCACTCTGTGGGACCTGACAGGTCGAAGGGAAGTATGAGGTAGGATGTGGTCCCGGAGTGTTAGATAAGAATTACTCTCATTAGAGGCGAAATAGATCTGAAACTCTGACATTATTAAAGAAAACCGCAGTTTAAATACTAAGGTATAAAGTATTTATTTCAGTACAAAAATAATAAATCACATCTTGGCTATAAAACAGGTCTTGCTTCTTACAGAAGCTGAAGAAAAAGGGAAGGAACAAAGAAAGGAATGTACACATGCGTACTAGGAACATATTAATCACGTGCTCAGGAAAAAACCATTATATTAGATAGGGATGTATCCCCCTGCATATACATGTAACAGGCAATATAAAATCAATGCCTGACATGGAGGTAACCTGGACCTAAGCCATGTAGGGCTTTAAAGATGATAATCAACACCTTGAATTGCACCCGGAGACCAATGGGCAACCAGTGCAGCTGGCGGAGTATGGGTGTTACGTGAGGACTACAATGGAATGCAGTTGGTCAGCCAGTTACTATCTATCTAGTGGTGATGCCATCTATTCCACATGTCAGACTGAGCACATAAAGGCATGGAACAAAACTGAATGTTGTACATTGACTTGGTTACCCATTGATAATGCATAAAAGTACATTCTGGGACCTGAACCATGATGAGCTATCAATTCCAGGTTCTGTATGAGATAAAACGTAATTGTGTAACTAATCTTCCTCTGAATTGGCCTAAGGAAAGAATAATGGAAGACATTGTGGGGGGGGGGAATCTCATCATTATGTTCTTCATTAGACCATGAGAACAAAGACAGGAATCCTTATACTCTTATTACCTTAACCTAAGTTCTGAAATTAAGAAGACATAAAACTAACAGAAGCTATAGGAATCAGTTGGCCATTTTCCATGTCTTTCTGACAACTGCAGGTTGGGCCAGTCAAAGTAGTGATGCTTTTCTTAGAGAAAATTTACCCAACACATTAAGTCATAATGTGGTTTCTGCTGCAAAGTATTGCATAAATTCAGACATTTGGCATGTAAATGCTAGATTTTCACTTAGGCTATTTTGTGAATCTTGCTTCTATTACCTTTTGCCGGAATACCTGGAGATTTAAAGTGTTCAAAGGGATATAGTGATGACTAGAACATTTCTACTCCCCTTGTGAAGATGTTTCCATGATGAGATAGAAGGCTTACAAAATGCGTTAAAGGATACGTGGCTGAACTTCCTTTGAACCCTATTAAGGCAGAGGTGGGTTCCTGCCGGTACGCTCTTACCTGTTGGTCGCCGCAGAACCGAAGAAGCCGGTGGCGTTCGCGGCGTGGGGCTTCCCCTGCCCACTTTCCCCCACTCGCCTGGACGCTGCCATTTGCGTTCTTTTGCCCTCTACGCAGGCAGAACGCTTTGCGCATGTGCAGAGGGCAAAAGAATGCAAATGGCGGCATCTAGGCGGGCGGGGGAAGCGGGTGGGGGAAGCCCCGCGCCGTGAACGCCACCGGCTTCTTCGGTTCTATGGCGACCAACAGGTAAGAGTGTACCGGCAGGAACCCACCTCTGTATTAAGGTCTGACTATACAGGCATCTTATATAAGTTCAATCGAATACAGATAGTGTTTAAAAAGCCCTTCTACTGAATTTGCATTAATCTGGGTTATTTAATATTTATTAGATTTATACGCACCAGTCTCACCAAAATGGTGACTCTGGGTGGCTTGCAAAATAGTAAAAAGATACATATAAAAACATATAAAAACAGTTAAAATTAAGAAGCTTTAAATATTATTTATTTATTTATTAATTAATGAGATTTACATACCGCCTCACAGTGCAAGCACTGAGTTGAAGTCCACAGGTCCTCAAAGAACCATAGTTTGGCCACCCCTGCTCTAAGCGGTTTACACCATTAAGCAATGTGTAAATTGTATATATATATATACAATATATATATATATATATATATATATATATATATATATATATATATATATATATATATATATATATATATATATATATATATATATATATATATATATATATATATATATATATAGTGTATATCTATATCTAACTATCTATCTATCTATCTATCTATCTATCTATCTATCTATCTATCTATCTATCTATATCTATATCTATATCTATATCTATATCTATATCTATATCTATCTATCTATCTATCTATCTATCTATCTATCTATCTATCTATCTAGATATCTAGATATCTAGATATCTAGATATCTAGATATAGATATATCTAGATATAGATATAGATATAGATATAGATATAGATATAGATATATAATTTACATTGCCCCCAACAATCTGGGTCCTCATTTTATCTACCTCGGAAGGATGGAAGGCTGAGTCAACCTTGAGCCGGTGAGATTTGAACAACTGAACTCAAATGATCACTGTCAGCTAAAGTAGCCTGCAGTGCTGCTCTCTAACCGCTGCGCCACCTCGGCTCCAAATAAGGACTAAAGCCAAGAGTCAGACAGCATTGGGGGGGTAGGTCTCTTTCTGACCTCATCAATCACCTCCAGCAAAAACTGCCTCCATCGAGGTCTCAGCCAGCTGGCAAAACCAGGTTTTAAGGCTCTTCTGGAAGGCCAGAAAGGTGAGGGCGGTAAAATTGGCCAGTCATTTTAAAATTGATACTTCCATCGAGATACTCTTCTATTCCATACAGAACCCTAATGTTCCTTCCCAGAAGGCAGAATCACTGGCAATGCCCATTTGGGTTTGGTTGGGTAAAACAGAGCCTACAGTTTCTTCTACAAGGTAACTTGGAAATATGGCCACTGACCATGACCACTCTGCTGAGTCACAGTTAAAGAGAACCAGAGCTTACAAAACATTTGCCAGACCAATTCTCGAATACAGCTCATCTGTCTGGAACCCGCACTGCATATCAGACATTAATACAATTGAGAGAGTCCAGAAATAGTTCACAAGAAGAGTCTGCTCACAACAGAATACCTTATTCTACCAGACTTGAAATTTTGGGCTTAGATAGCTTAGAACTTCGTCACCTTTCATCTGATCTAAATGTAGTTCATAAAATCATCTGCCACAATGTCCTATCTGTCAATGAATACTTCAGCTTCAACCGCAACAACAGACACGCACACAATAGATTCAAACACAATGTAAACCGCTCGAAACTCGACTGCAGAAAATACGACTTCAGCAACAGAGTGATCAATGCCTGGAATGCACTACCTGACTCTGTGGTTTCTTCCCCAAACCCCAAAAACTTTAACCTTAGACTGTCTACGGTCGACCTCACCCCATTCCTAAGAGGTCTGTAAGGGGCGTGCATAAGCGCACCATTGTGCCTACCGTCCCTGTCTTACTGTCCCATTATCCAAATTTACCTGTACCTACTTTGCTTTTGTTTATGTTTATACCATACCTGCTATCTTGTACATGTTTTGACAAATAATAAATAAATAAATAAATAAATAGATAGATAGATAGATAGATAGATAGATAGATAGATAGATAGATAGATAGATAGATAGATAGATAGGTAGGTAGATAAATAAACAAACAAACAAACAAACAAACAAACAAATAAATAAATAAATAAACAAACAAACAAACAAA